>ML777168.1:172225-204230 GCA_009831015.1 Picea engelmannii | reverse complement strand
AAGAAGCAACTTGCTGAGAGCACCAACTCGCGGTTTTCTCTAGCACCCACTAGAAGGAAGCACCAACTCCCTGGTTTCTCTAGCACCAACTAGAAGGAAGCACCAACTCCCTGAGTGTTTCCAACACCAACTGGATGGAAGCACCAACTTCCAATCATACAAGAACCAACCTGTAAAACAGAGAACAAGAGTTCTCCCTTGCACCACCCTACCACCCTGGTTTCTCTGGCTACAACCAGATGGAAGCTACAACTCCCTGTGTTCAAGCACCCACTTGAACTTCTGAGGACAATAGTCCTCCCGAGCACCTCCCAACCTCCCTCAAATATAAATCTATGTTACTACAACTCATTACAGTGAAATAAAGTTATTCAATGGCTTACCAGCCTTGTCGTTGTTCTGTTGCACTACTCTGCCCTGTCTGCATCAGTGTCTTCTACACACCCCTTGCACTTTTTGTTCTTCTACCTTTTAAGCTCTGTGCGGCATACCCATTCACTGCATAGATCCTCTTCTATTCAATTCAGCTGCTGCATTCTCCTTCTTCTTCACACATGAATCACCTTCATCAACTACAATCACAGCAAAAACCCACAACAACAACAACACTTCTCTTCTTTGTGGTATATATATCTTCTATGCATATTGTGCATGCAATATTCTCAATGCCTCTACATGCTTACTCCATGCCAAATTCATCCACCTCTCGAGTGCTCTGCGTGATCATCATCACGATTCTTCAGCTTCTCTGGCAGTTCGACCACGCGTTCAGCATCACTAGGTGTTATGCTAAGATTCCTCAACCTCTCTGGCCGTTTGAGACTCTTTGTCTTCTCTCTGAAAGTCGAGCTCACCTTCTCTGTTTCAGTTACAGGCTCCATCCCTCGTCCAGCTGTCAATTTTCTCCACGAATCATTTTCATTCCACTGGTAGATTCCTTGTAATTCTTCAGCTCCTCTGGAAATCACACAGAAGTCTCTTAGCATCCTCTGGTATAATCCATCAATGGTTTCTAGCAGTTACACTGTTGTATGCATCAGTAGCCCTGCGATCAATACTTGATTAAATGGTTTAGATCAAATCAGGATTTCATATATCACGATTTCGGCACTCTGGGCGTTCATAGTCTTAGTCACTTACAAATCCCATGACCAAGGGCTGTGACCATAGCCTTATGTCTCTTTATCGGGGTTTTGGCCTTTCCCGAGCTTTAGCCCCTTTCGGCTACACAATGGTCCATGTGACCTGCGATCACGTGACCTTGGTCTTATTACTCCATCGGAGTTTTGACACTTGCGATGACTTGTCCGGGACTTCTCCTCTGCACAGTAGGACTTAACCCCTGCGTGTCTCTTACAGATTCGACTGCTGTCAGGTTTTCTTCTCAGATCCTACGACTCAGATCTATTCTCCTGCATGCCTACTTCTGCACTTAACCTCTACGCAGCTTCTACAGATCTGACGGCTGTCAGCCTTTCGGGAAATTTGAATGGGATCCAACGGTCACCATATTCCTTCTCCTCTACAAACTCTATCTCGATCTTTGCTGCGCACGTTTTCCTCAACGTTGTTCCTCCTGAGCTTTCACGTCCGAATCCCCAAGGGATTCTTGGACTTCTGCGCCTCTACAGAGTCTTCACATACACACTCTGATCCTGCCATCTTCACTGTTGTACTTAAGCCATCATCACTACTGTACTTGCCATCAATGACAAGTCTATGCTTCCTGTAAGATATGCCAACAATCCTTTGTACATTCTTCCTGCACAAATTCCATCTTCATTGATGTACTTACCATCAATGACAAGAATATGCTACCTGTTAAACATTTCCAACAAAATGCCTTATCTACCTAAGGACGAGAGCTATCCTCTGAAGGTCCATTTACATATACAAAGTGCGCTTCATAAATGTCTTAATTAAAGACTTGTGCAACAACTTCAAGGTGAAATTCAAAAAGAAAAATATGCTGGCTTGTCCAGTTGTCCTCTGCTTCTGCGCTGGCTCGCTTGATGTGGGCGATGCTCCTGCATCATACTCCCTCGCTTGAAAAATTTCATGGGCTCCTGTCCATGAGCTCCTGCACAGTCTGCCCATGATTTTATATCATCGCTTCATTCTCCTAGCTGGCATCCTCCACCGGGTGATTCTTCCACTTGACCAGATACTCGAAGTATTCTTTCCTTCGGGTCTTCTTAACCACTCTCTTGTCTAGTATGCACTCCATCTGCTGCTTCTCTGCTACTGGTAATTGTTTCACCCACTGGATTACTGGTTGTTCAGCTCCAGTCTCTGCTGCTCTAGCTCTATATGGGTATAAGTCTGTGACATTGAATATCGGAGATATTCCGATGCCATCCGACAACTCAATCTCATAAGCGTTTTCTCCAAATTTCTTCAGGACTCTGCATGGCCCAATTTTCTTCATTTTCAATTTGTTGTATGTTCCCCTTGGGAACCTTTCTTTCCTCAAGTGCACTAGAACTAGATCGCCAACTTCAAACTGAATTTGTCTCCGATGCTGATCCGCTCTGCGCTTATACTCCTGACTTGATTTCAACAGTCGTTGCTTCACCTGACTGTGAAGTTCCTTCATTGCCTCATCAAACTATTTTTCACTAGCACTGCTAGTCGCAGTCAGTTCTGAATCCCCCAGTTTAGATACTCCTCTCGACTGCATCCCATATACAACCTAAAATGGACTCTTTCCTGTACTCCGATTCAGTGAATCATTGTATGCGAACTCTGCCTGTGGAAATATATTATCCCGACTGCTATGGTGCTTTGTCACCAAACTTCTCAGCAAATCTCCCAGACTTCTGTTGACCACCTCTGTTTGTCCATCCGTCTAAGGATGATAAGCAGAACTAAACGCCAAGTTAGTTCCCAACTTCTTCCATAGCGTCCTCCAAAAATATCCTATGAATTTAGTGTCTCTGTCCGAAACTATGCTTTTCGGCAATCCATGAAGCCTGACGATCTCTTTGAAAAATAGATTTGCGATGTGTGTCGCATCACTGGTATTCTAGCATGGTATGAAATGTGCCATCTTAGAAAACCTGTAAACTACTACAAAGATGGAATCAAATCCTTTTTGCGTCCTCAGCAAACCTAGTACAAAATCCATGCTGATCGCCTCCCATGGCCTCTCTGGTATGGGAAATGGCTGATAAAAACCTACATTCTTCTTTCTCCCTTTCGAATGCTGGCAAATCCTGCATCTGTCAATGAACCTCTTGACATCTGCTCACATACCTGGCCAAAAATATGACTCATTCAGCTTCACAAATGTCTTGTCATGGCCAAAATGTCCTGCCAATCCACCATTGTGTTTCTCCTTCAACAGATTCTCCCTCATGGAGCATTTTGGGATACACAGTTGATTGTCTCTGAACAACAACCCCTCCTGGATCATATAATCTATCCAAGGACTTCTGTCTCTGAGAACTAGATTCTCAGCTGCTTCATACGCTTTTGCAAAATCTGCATCTCCTGCGTACATGTCCCTCAGATTTTCAAAACCCAATGTTTTGACTCAGAACTCCTGCAACAACAAACATTTCCTTCTCAAAGAATCAACCAATTTGTTAGCAGTACCCGAAATATGCTTGATCACAAACGTGAAATTCTGCATATACTCTACCCATTTTGCATGTTTCTGATTCAACTTCTCTTGTTGAGTCACAAACTGCAATGCATGATTATCACTATACAACACAAATTCTTTTGGAATTAAGTAATTCCTCCACTTCTTCAATGCCTGTATGATAGCATAGAATTCTTTATCATACATGGAGTATTTCAGTTTCGCTTCATCCAGCTTCTCACTGAAATATGCAACCGACCTGTCTTCCTGACTCAAGACCGCTCCTATGGAAAACCCACTTGCATCACATTTCACCTGAAATGTCTTCTGAAAATCTGGCAATACCAACACTGGTTGCTCCATGATCTTTCGCTTCAACAGATTGAAGCTCTTTTCATCCTCAACTGTCCAGTGAAAATATTTATGTCGCTTTTTCACTGTATCCATCATTGCTGCGCTAATTCCACTGAAATTCCTGATGAATTTTCGGTAGAAACTAGCCAATCCATGGAAACTTCTCACCTCGAACACATTTCTCGGTGATGGCCAATTTTTAATTACCTCCACTTTATCCGGATCCATCCTCAACTCATTATCCGAAATAAAAAAACCCAAATAAATGAGTTATGTCTTCATAAATGAGGACTTCTTCACATTGATCAACAACTTCTCTTGCTGTAGCTTCTTCATCACTATGGCCAAATTCTTCTGGTGTTCAGCCACTGACTTACTGTAAATCAATATTTCATCCAAATAAACAATGACAAACTTCCCGATGAACTCCCTCAGGACTTCATTCATCAACCTCATAAAGGTACTTGGCGCATTCGTCAAGCCAAACGACATGACTAGCCATTCGTACAAACCTTCTTTTGTCTTGAAGGCTGTTTTCCACTCATCACCTTCTCTCATGCGAATCTGATGATATCCTCTCTTCAAATCAATCTTTGAAAAATATTCTTCCCCACTCAGGCAATCCATTAGATCATCCATTTTCGGCAATGGAAACCTGTACCTGATGGTTATCTTATTGATCGCTCTTGAATCAGTACACATCCTCCAACCTCCATCTTTCTTCGGACTGAGCACTATTGGAACAACACATGGACTCAAACTTTCCCTGACCAATCCTTTGTACATCAAATCCTGGACCTGCTTCTTGACCTCTTCATTTTATTGCAGCGTGAACCTGTACGCGGCTTTATTTGACAAACTAGCTCCTGGTATGAGGTCTATATGATGACTCACACTTCTCATCGGTGGAAACGAACGAGGTAATTCATCCACTATGATGTCAGCGAACTCTTCCAGCAGTTCCTTAACCTCATCTGGTAGATCATCCACTCTTGTGCTAGTCAGAACACTTCTCGGCTTTATGACCACAAAGAATTGTGGATCTTCCTTCTTCTTGACCTCTATAAGAAGCTCCTTCCCACTCATGAGAAGTACTGTGTTGTTCACTTCTAGTTTCACCTCCTTATCCTTTATCAGAAGCAACATATGGGTTCTCCCATTCTTCTCTAGGGTATATGTGTTCATTCTCCCATCATGAATCACATTTCTTTCATATTTCCATGGTCTACCCAGCAATAAATGACATACATCCATGGGAATAACATCACATAAGATCTTATCATTATACCCACCTATATTGAATTCAACCAAGCATTGTTTTGTAACAGTTACCTAGTGTCCTTTCTGTAGCCACGAAACTCTTTATGGACTGGGATGATCAGTCGTCTCCAGCTCCAGTTTCTCTATCATCTCTATGGATATGAGATTATCTATGCTACCACTGTCAACAATGACCTTGCTTACTCTGTCCTTGGTCTTGCAAGTTGTTCTAAACAGTCTGGTCCTTTGAACTGAGCTTTCCACCTCCTTCTCAGGTGTCAAAAGGACTTTTCACATCATAAGCGATCTTTCACCTTCTGCATCTTCTGCCTCAACATCACACCTCTGCGCTTCATTGATGTGAGCTTCTCCAATATATTTATTTTTCTCTGGACACTCATACGACTTGTGCCCATTCTTCCCACATGTAAAACATGTGATTACTCCACCTCTTCCTCTGCCTCAACCTCTAGTACGGGGAAAAGTATTCGCATCAGCATAATCTCCCCTCTGCTCATTATGATTCCCTCTTGGTTCATTATATTGTCCACGCTGTGAACTTCCGCCTCTTTCAACTTTACCCTGAGGTTTCTTCCATTCCTCCTTGGGCTTTTGATTTCTTTCCTGGGCAACTGCCTTGCCTTTGGGCTGATTTCTTCCTCGCCCTCACTATCCTTTCTTTCGGCTCAGTTTCTCCTCGACTTTCAGAGCCAATTGATAATCATCTTCCACTGTTCGGATGGTTAGCATGCTTAATTCATCTTGAATGTTGTATCTCAGACCATTCATATATCTAGCAACCTTCTCATCATCGCTCTCCCGATGACCTGCTCTGATGTTCAGTCAGTAGATTTCTTCAGTGTATTCTTTCACTGTCATCAGTTTCTGTCTCAGGTTCTGCATTCGCTTGAACAATGTGATTTGATAATCTCTTGGGATGAACTTCGCCTTCATCTTCGCAATCATTCGATCCCAGATTTTAATCTTTTGCTTACCCTTGTAGCGTCTGTCTGCTTGTAGCTCATCCCACCACAATGTTGCATGTCCTTTTAGGCATGTGACAACATGTCTGACCTTCTTATCCTCTTCGATATCCTCATAATCGAAGTAGGTATCAAGAGCTCTAATCCAATATAGTAGCTCCTCGACATCCAGATTCCCCTCATAGACTGCAATGGCTTTGATCAACCTCTCGGTTGATGCATATTCTGCTATGACCTCTCCTTCATGTCCAACTTCCTCTTCAACTTCGAAATCACTCAGATCCCCTGCACCAAATCCACATCTCTGAGCTTTCTCCATGTCTTCGAGCCTTGCTCGAAGATCTCTCATATGCCTTTCCATTTCTGGATTTCCTGTTGGCCTGCCTCTTCTTCACACCTCCCTGTCCTCTGGATCAGGTGATTGCCTTTCTCTTCTTGGCAGCATGGTGAAATATCTTTCTCTGCTATAGAAAGCAAAGAATTCCCTGCTCTAATACCACTTGGTACAGACCGCACTCCTCGGAGTACGCCCACTTCTCCAGGACCTTATTTCTTCTCGGCCCGAAGAACGTAAATGTTCTTCTATTCCCCTATCGGAAATATCTACCCACAAATTCCTCTTTATTCGATCCCCTTTTTTGCACTCGGAGGAACGGAACTTCGCGGCTTCGCGAGTTCACTACCGATCTCTAGGTTCTCCAACCCCTGAGACCCGATGCGCCAGTCAACCGCTGACTTTCTCCCTCCTCTCTCAGGACTTCGCTCTATCGCGTCTTTGTAACTCGCGACACCAAATACTTGGGTTTCCAACCTCCGATACATGAGACGCCGAGATGTCGAACTCACGATCTCTCTCCCTCGCGACTTCGCTACTCACGAGGTCAATTAACTCCTATGTCAACTCCTGATACCTGAGATGCCAAAACGTTGATATCTCGCGTCACTTGACACGTCACCCTGCTATGGCCCACACTATTTATGCAATCCGTCGGGACTTCCCTCCTCGCACTATCGTGACTCCTGTGGCCCAATATTCCACTCCTTTCCTCGCGATGACCCGATAGTTGATCTCGCGATGGATCCAACGATCCTAACTGACTTGGTTCAACGACCCGATCTGTCCTGAGCTCGAACCTCTTCACTCTTGCGTTGTAACTTTCTATTACCTCTGTGAGATCTAATGACTCACAGAAAACTCGTGGATTCTCCCCGGAGAATACCGACCGTCCACTCGTCTTTACATAATCTACAACAAGAAGCGCCTCTCCACGAGACTTGTTCACCAACCTACGATGATTCCATTCAACCTACTCACGCATAATTTCTGACTTGGCCCTTCAATGAACTTGAAGGTCTATCCCTCCTGAGCTTTCATGACTTCAAATCTCTCAGGAAGAAACTCTTGCACGCACTCCTTGCGGAAAATCTTCAACAACGTCTAAGTGTTGAAGCTCTTCGACTCTGCGCACACCTGCAACAACAGTCTTAATCCCCTTTGCTCAGAATCGCAACTCTGAGACTTCGTCTAGCCTGCGCACGCCTTGCATGGCTCCGGGCCAAATCTGCACTTCTGGAAACTTAGAACAAAAGTTCTCTCTACTTGAACCCTTCTGTCAACGCACTCCTTGTGGATGATTCGACTGCACTCCTTGCAGGAATACTCTAGTTCAAGATAGAGAAACAATTTAAACTAACTCCTTGTGCTCACAGACTTCAATTCAACCATGAAATCACATACACAGCATATGAAAGCAAATGTATGACAGAAAGAAAACATTCATGAGCATAACATCATAATTACACAGAGAATAACACAAGCCATGAATTTGAATCAGAACTCTTTCTATTAATTCAAATGTCTATACATGGGTRTTCTTCATACACTTCTCTGCATTCTCTCTTCAACAATGCTGCTTCATAATCCAGAATTATGTTACAATGTACAAAGGAGGGTGTCTATATCCCGTTTCCCTCTTGCGCTCTAAAGCTATCAAATCTAGAATTAAATTCCTATCTAACTGCATTAACTATATTAAATGCCTCATCTACCTAAGGACGAGAGCTATCCTCTCTAGGTCCATTTACATATACAAAGTGCACTTCATAAATGTCTTCATTAAAGACTTGCRCAACAGCTTCAAGGTGAAATTCAAAAAAAAAAATATGCTGGCTTGTCTAGCTCTCCTTTGCTTCTGCGCTGRCTCGCTTGACATGGGCGATGCTCCTGCATCAAATATGTTTTGTATTTATGCATTAAGACTAATGATTTTGTTGTTTCTCCTAGCTTTGAAAAACATGTTGGATTACTGAGAGGGCGGGTGAATCAGTAATAGATCAATTTAATCATTTTTAACCATATAATGCAAGTGTTATATCAATGTAGCACTATCATCCAATAATCGCAGAGTAAATAAAAATGAACAAGTGAACAATCATACACATACACAATACACTAATGTTTTTACGTGGAAACCCAAAGCGGGCGAAAACCATGAAATTATTTTTCTTATATGTATTTAAGAATTACATTCATTGGAAGCACCAACTTCGTTTGTTTTCTAGCTACAACTGGAAGGAGGCTCCAAACCCCTAGTTTCTCAGGATACAACCTGAGGGAAGCTCCAACTCCCAAATTCTCTAGCTACAACTAGAAGGAGGCTACAAACCCCTATGTTCTCTGACTACAAATGGAAGGTGGATACAACCACCTGTCCTTGCCTCGTCCAACTGCCCTAAAATATAAGTAGAATGATGGAACCACTGTCACACTATCACTGTGAGATATACTGTTGTAAACTTATACCAATCAACCTGCACCAACAACCTGTAACAACCTATACCAATAAATTGTGCCAACATGTACCATACATCACCTTGTACCTCAACCTATACCATAAACAAGTGCATCAACCATGCACCAACCTATACCAAACAACCTATAATTAACCTGTACCATAAACAAGTGCATCAACCATGCACCAACCTGTAACTCAACCTGTACCATCAACGAGTGCATCAACCATGCACCAAATATGTACCAATCATGCATAAAATACACATAAACTATGACTCATCAAGATGTACCAACATCATCAATTATACACCTCATGTATGTGCCAACTCATCAGCTACTTGTCTCAACCATGTACCCAACATGTACCTCAACCAAAATCCCTCATCAATTTCATCATCCAAATCTGATTTGCAACTCTGTAATAGAACTGGTGTATATGATCACATACCTGCAAACCTTCCTTAACTTTAACAACAAGAGACAAACATTTTCATAAAACTTTACTTTAGTCTAACATGACTAATTTTGGATTAGTCAACAATCCTAACTTGAAATAATCATAACTATGTACCTGTAATGAATAAATATATGAAAATAGTACACAATGTTCTTCGGTGTATTTTATGCAATTCATCCAGGTTTCACTACTTGGATCCTCTCAGAAAATGACTTATAGAAAAAATGGCATACCTTATTGAATTATGGCTTATTCTATAGAGAGAACTTGTAGAGCATTCCCCGCACATAATATTTGTTGTATGGATCTGAAAATTGTACATAGAATACTACAGACTATACTCTATGCAATATATTTTGTCTTACTGATTTTGGATCTGTTATGAATAAGTTATGACATTTTTACCCGAAACACCTGTTTTAGACTAGTTTCAAGACTAGCCACAAACCCTATTTTCCACGGAGTGTAACACCAAAAATACAATGACCCATAAGATGAAATTTTTATCAAAGCTACTTGTATATGTTTACTCAACGAACTTCCAATATCACGGTCTGAATCTTTCTAGAAATTTTTTTATTGTGAAAATGATGAGATGACCTGTAAATAACATACCTTAGAAAGCATCATCAAAAGAATTTATTCTCCCTTGAATTTCAGCCTTCTTTACTTCACCTTCCCTCTGAAATTTGGCTTAGACATCCTTTGGTTACCTCAGTCACTTGTAGATATTCAATATTCTCAATTTTGTTTAAAATGAGAGAGCCTTGCCTCTTATTTATACTTTCATGTAGCTTCTTCAAGGGGTTACCTTTTAACCATCTTAACACACTTTCCTTATTTTAGGGTTAACCCACTTCTAACCACTTGTCCACTTAGTAATTTATCCATTAAATTTATTATTTTAATAATTTCTTTTGTATTATTTAAATAATCTATTTTGTATCCACTTTGACTTATAGTACACTCATCACTTCACTTTATTTAATTACCTTCTAAAATCTCTTAAACCACTTTTCTTATTTTAGGGCTAACCCACTTCTAACCACTTGTCCACTTAGTAATTTCTCCATTAACTGTATTATTTAAATAATGTATTTTGTATCCACTTTGACTTATAGTACACTCATAACTTCACTTTATTATTTAAATAATTTCTTCTTTGCAACCACTTTGACTACTTTGACCTTTTGGGGCTTCTAGATGACTCATGAGGCTTCTCCAACTTCACATGGCCATAACTCTCTAACCGTGAGGATTTATGTGACATTCCACATACCAACAGAAATGGAATGACATGTATTGTCCATCCAGAATAGTCTTACCTTCAAATATATTAAAACTCATACAATTATACATCAAACAAACTTGGGTCCATTACCCAAACCTTTGTGCTACTGGAATTTTCTATCGAAATTTCTTCAAGAGTTAACATCAATGACAAATAACCCAATTAATCAACAAAACAAACTACATGTATAGGGTATTGACTACTCAGCAAGATGGATACATCAGAGGAGTACTTGGAAAAAATTTACAGGGCATTACAAAACTATTACGGATGAGATGAAGTCACCAAGAAAAGTTCTTCGATATGATGTTGTTGTTTCCTCCTTGCCTACACCTACCCTTGCTACAACTATGGAAATTTTATTTGTTGCAGGTGGAGTCCACATTGATTTTCCTAAAGATCAATCTATTGTTACTTATGTTTAAGATATTGATGAAATGGTTGTTCCTGAAATGCCAAAATCTAAGAATATTCCTGCTGATATATAGGGTTGTTCTACTCTTGAGAGTGCACTAGACTCTGAGCTTATATCTCTTGATCAGAAAACATAGAACTCTATGCCTTATTGTCATCCTTTCCATGGAAATTGAAGGAATGACAATGATTCTTTCTGATATTTGCAGATGAAACATGAAAGAAAAAATTGTGGAACTGTAACGAATACCAGGATATACTGTGGTTGGATTGATGAGTGGTCATGGGTGCATCTAACTAGATGTTTGAGGATCTTGTATGATTGTGTTTCATTAGTTGTATAGTTGTACAATGATCCTCTTCATTACCAAGGATTGGCCCGAAATGACATTCGACTAGAGTTGGACTAGGATATTGGTCGACTTCACTCGACCATAGATGACAATCAAATGGGCATTTTTTACTGTGTATTTGTCGACCAGGTTTCGACTAGTTATTGTCTATCAACTTCTATGTTGAAAACAATATATTGTTGATATTTTCATCCCTTGGTTTTTTAAGGGGGGAGTGATTGAAGTTGCTAATGTGTAAACCCAATTGATGTTCTTATATTTGTTGAGACCAACTGAACCATGTTCGATTGTTTTATTGATAGTTGTAATTTTTCTTATTGTACCTGATACAACGAATATCTAGTTTGGAAGAGATGATTGGATTGACATAAACTAATTATATTGGTGTGTATTTTCTAGTCAGATGATTGACTGGACTGTGTTGTTTTTTTGTGTAGTCAACTAACCCATTGGGACTGTGTTTGGACAATAGATTTTGCAACCAGTTTGTAATGAAAAACTACCTTTTTTTCCTTGATCCATGTTCATGTTTTCCTTTATCCATGTTGATGGTGATCAAAATTCCTCAAGAGTGTTGTTGTACTATCTTGTGATCAAATTTTGCAGTCCAAAAACATTCAGGAGGGGGGCGAAGTTGTGTTGTGTAATTTGTTTCCCACAAGATGAGTTTATTGGGGGGGAGGGGGTTGGAACATGCAGTTCCATCATAAAATTAACCTTTTCAATTGAGTGGGTCAACCAATTCTTTGGGTTTAATAACAACTAAATTTATGGTTGAACATATCCACTTAGGATCCAACATGCACATTTTATGGACTGGTGCAACTGACTCCACCCGAGCTTATTGGATTGGTCATTGACTGAAACCTATTTGTAGACAATCCTTGTGATATTTCTATCATCATCGAGAGATATATTTCTCTCTCATTGAGTGTTCTCATGCTTCCATGAAATTATGTCTTTATACAACACCATTTCTCTCAAATCTATTATTTTCTACGGTCAATGCCTATCCCAACAAATCCTACCTTGAGCATGGAAGCCAACCAACCAAAAAATGAAAATGGCTATCTGACTCGTGAGGTTTCCCACTTAGAGGCCTATGTTGATGATCTTCGTGAAGAGGTTGCTCCTCTTCAAGAAGATAACAACCATTTGTTTGACAAATATTAGGAATTAAGAGAATATTATGATTACATATTGTCGTAGTTGACTGTGAAGGATGAGACTATTCAGGGCTTGTAGGAATGCAGACAGAACCTTGAAGAACAAGTTCATCAATTGTAGAATGCTAAGAATAATATTGATGCTATTGAGCTGTCAGGCTCACCCATTTCTTATCCACATCCTGATTCTCTTTGTGAGAAAGATGTTTTTGATTTATGCATTGAGACTAATGATTGTGTTGTTTCTCCTAGGTTTTAAAGACACACTACATGTATAGGGTCTCGACTTCTCAACAATATGGGATACATCGAAGGAATACTTGGAAATAATTGACATGGTATTAGTGCTCCTATTATGCCTGAGATAAAACCACCAAGAACATTTCTTGGATATGATGTTGTTGTTGCATCCTTTCCTACACATTCCCTTGATGCAACCATGGAAGTTTTATTTGTTGCAGGTGGAGTTTAGAATGATTTTCCTGAAGATAAATCTATTGTTACTTTTGTTGAACAAATTGATGAAATGGTTGTTCTTGACATGACAAAATATAATAATATTCTTGCTAATATAGTGGGTTGTTGTACTCTTGAGAGTACACCATACCCTAAGCCTATATCTGTTTATCATAAAACAAAAAACTATATGCCTTATCATCATCCTTTGCATGGAAAATGAAGGAATGGCGATTGTGCTTTTTGATCTTTACAGAAGAGACATGAAAGACAAAATCGAGGACCTGTAATGAATACCAGGATAGATTGTGGTTGGATTGATGAGTGGTCATTGGTGCATCTATCTAGATGTTTGAGGAGTTCTTATTGTTTTGTTTTATTAGATGTATAGTTTTATAATGGTCATCTTCATTAATTATTACTTTGTAGTGGTCAAACGAGGATCGACCTAACATGACAGTCGATTGGATTTTCACTGGGATATTGGTGGAACATAGATGATAGTAGACTAGACGTTTTTTACTACATGGTTGTCGATTGGGTTTCAACTAGTTATTGTCTGTTGACTACTATTTTGATGAATATATATTGTTGATATTTTCATCCCTTAGTTGTTTAATGGGGGGAGTGATTGAATTTTCTAATGTGTAAACCCAACTGATGTTCTTGGATTTGCTGAGACCGACTGAGCCATGTTCGACTGTTTTGTTTGGAGTTGTACTTATTCTTATTGTACGTGATACAGATATAGTCTAGCATGATAGAGACTGCTCGATTGATAAATACTAATTATATTGGTGTGTATCTTGTCTAGTTGACTGATCGACTAGCTTTTGTTGTGTTCTTTTCTAGTTAACTGATCGACTGGGACTGTATTTGGGCAATATATTTTGCAACCCATTTGTAATGGAAAACTATATTTTTTCCTTGATCCATGTTGATATTTTCCTTGATCCGTGTTGATGGTGATCATAATTCATTAAGATTGTTGTTGTACCATCTAGTGATCAACTTTTACAATCGGAAGAAATTCAGGTGGGAAAGTTGTGCTGTGTAATTTGTTTTCCCCAAGATGAGTTTACAGTAGGGGTGTTGGAACATGCGATTCCATCATAAAAATCACCTTGTCAGTTGAGTGTTTCGACCAATTATTTGGGTAGATGACCGACTAAATTTATGGTTGAACATGTCCACTTAGGATCCCAGATCCACTTTTTATGGACTGGTGCAACCGACTACACCCCATCTTATTGGATTAGTCCTTGACTGAAACCTATTTATAGACGATCCTTCTGATCGGTCTATCATCACCAGGAGATGTATTTCGTTCTCATGGAGTGTGATCATGCTTCAATGAAATGGTTTATTTATACACCACCACTTCTCTTGAATCCATTCTTTTCTACGGGCAATGTCGGCCCCAAGATACGGATACCAACTAATTGTAGATTTGTTTAATTCCTTCTTAAAATGATTCTTCTATATTTAAATCCCTTACAAGTTGTATTTAGTCTTGGAAATTGAATTCTAATTACAGTTGTGTTTCTTTTGATGAATTTTGTTTCCTTTAAGGTGTTAATGATGCCATGACCACCAAACTTCATCTACAATGAACACTACTATTGAGGATGATGGAGCTAATTTCATGGACATGCTATCATAATTGATAATGGGTATTCATGAGGGTCATTCATATGGATGGTAAATCATTTCTAAGAACAAGGTTATAAAGCCTAAAAAATCCATGTTGTGTTCAATTCCAATTGAATACAGGAGTTAGTTATGGATTCACACCTTTCGTTCCTTCAATTTCCATATCTTGATGGTAGGCTTGGTCAATTAGCTGGAGGTATTGGTATCAATCGAATTTATTTTCCTAATAACAATAATTGTTTGACATTATGGAGTTTCCATGATATGCACATCTCATGGGAAACTAAGTAATGTCACCTAAACACTAATTGTATACCTTTCATTAAATATCCCATAAGAAAGTAATGTATTCCTGTTAGGATTTTATTTTTTATTTTCCTTATAATATTGAAGTTTCCCACTCATGATTTTTTGTGAAAGGATAATAGACTTGTTCATGAAAAGATAAATTTATTAATCATTTTCAACATATGATGGATACAATTCCTGTCTTGCAAGACATAGTAGGTTGTTGTAGTTAATCAATTTCAGCTAGATCTAGCTCCATTAGTGTAAAATACAAGTTGTGTGTTATAATTCTAAATAAATGGTAAACACACAATGTTTTTATCTAGACAATTAAAAACTCACCACTTATTTTTTTTCTAGATGGATATATTCATGATTTTCTTTTTTTCCTATCTCAACCAAAGAAACTATGGTATATTCTTCCATCTTCTTAACAAAAATTGATGAATTACGATTATGTGAGACCATAGGGAAAAGACCCTCCTTAGGGAATAAGGGCACCATGATTTTTATTTTCACAAATGTAATAGTATCATAACTGAAAACCTTATCAAAGAGATGCTACTATCAATGCAAGAAAGTAAAATCCATCATGAGATAGATATCTGCCAAACACTCTAGATCACAAGCTAGACGAGGCATTGACTAGATTGATTCAATTCCCCCTTAGAGATCTACCCATACTAGGAGAGGGGCCTCCAAGGGTTAATATCCATCAAAACATCAGGAGATACAATGAGGAGAAATATAAGAGATCGATCATATCACTTGTTCAAAACGTTTATGCACCAATCCTTTATACTTTAGGATTCTTCTCATATATTTCCATACTTTTAAGAAATTTATTATGGGTGTTTGTAAAATTAATTGATGCTCATTTCTATGAGACACTAACATTATTGGAATTGAAAGAAGATAGTGACCATATACAATAATTCTTACTTATGAGGAAACTAATCTATAAAGGACAATGTCTATGTGGTAGAAAGTTGTTAGAGACTACATATATCATGGAGACTATTCCTAAAGCTAAAAAAAACACCAAGTAAATATTACTAAATTGCCAAGAAATTTGGCCATCCCAAATGGATTCCAACAAGAATGGCCAACCATTGATTTTGAAAAAAAAAATTAAAAAAAGAAGCACAAAATCTTGCTAATGCTAAAAAAAATCTAAAATTTAATATGGAAAGCTCAACTAAAATACACCTAACTCAATTATGAACATGTTGAATCTGTCTCTCAATATAGTTCACCACTTAGGGATGAATTTCATAGGAAGTGTATCAAATATCCCATCCAAATTAGTGCCTAAGACTTCATGCTCCCGCCTAAAAGTGGAAACTAGATCTCCAACCTGCTACCTCATCATCCATACAGAACATTGTTTCTAATACAAACCATGCTAGATTAAATGTTGGATTTATGTTGAGTTAGCCTCTAGGAAAAAACCTACTTCTTAAGTCAACAAATAATGATAATTTATCATTATATTAGTGCTATGGTCTGATTAGGATCTTGTTGATTGGAATGGATCCTCATGAAGCACTATTCTGAATATTTTTTCTTTTGTTTAGGTGTCATTAATAAACCTTAAGATTGGTTTTGTAACAAACATAAATATACAATAAATATATAAATATAAATAATAGCGATGCCGAAATTAAACCAAGAAAATGCTACAAGCGTGATAAGAGAAAATATTGTTATAGGAACTCCTTATCGACACCCAAATCATAAAATAATATATCTTAAATAATCAGAGTATCAATATCACTTAGGTCGAGTATGACTAACTTTTCGTCTAAAAAATATTGATACCAGTGCAATTAAGTCTCATGATAACCATTCATTGTGGAAGTGCAATGTTCCACACAATATTGAATTAGGATGGTATGACCCTTTTAGTATTAAACAATTCTGCTCAACTCTTCATCACTCATATCATCTCATATCATCAATCCTGACAATGCCGAAAACAAATAATCATGCGAAGACATTGTGAGCCAGAAGGAAGACACAAGTCTCTCCATAAATATGCTTTGAGGACAAAGCATTTATAAAGGTGAAGAAAATGTTATATATATATATATATATATATATATATATATATATATATATTAATTAACAATTAAATTACTAATGAAGTGACACCTCATATGAAAGATCATGTCTCTTATGAAAGGGAGCCCATGAGTGGGTATATATACAACCCTCATTTCTCATTGTAATTATATATCATCTCATACTATATTATTTATTCTCATATGCATTTATATTATTTATTGTCTTATGTATATCTTTATATTCCAAGTATTTTGTATATTTACATAGTGAATCAGGTTGGTTCACCATAGGTTTATTAATTCTATTATAAGTATTCTCAAGGAAAAATATTTCTTAGCTTCTAAGCTATGTATAATTAAGGAACATGCCATCTTGCATGAACATGGACTTAGCATAATTTGAAAGAAATATATTCAACTTGCATTTAGATTGGCCAAAATTGTTACAACTCACACACCCTATCCATATTCAAAATATTAGTGACTAATCACCTTCAATACACATATACAAGTTCTCGTGCTACAAACTAGGAAGATGGTAACCTATAGCATGTCTAACTCACATTTTGGAATGAATTTCCTACTTTTGTAGTCATTTATTAGACACTAACAAAATTATCTTATCTTGTCTTATCTTATACATTTTTATCATGTTCTTATAGGAAATCCATATATGTGCATATGTAATTCCCTTCCTTGCAATAATATTTTATGAGACAATTAAAGATTCAAGCATTGGGACAAAAACCTTTGAACATCATTTGAGAGACAATTTTATTGCACCTAGTTAGTTGTCATACTTTGAGAAAACTTTATAGTAAAGTGTTGTATGTGGAAACATTAGGAATGCAATAATTATCCCTCATCTTATGAAGAAATACTAATGCTTTGTCTAACATGGATTATTCACACAACCTGCTAATCATTTTGGTGTAAATAACAATATCAACACTGAAATCCACCTTGTTAATAATATTCAATGCTTCTTTCCATCTACTAGACTTGCATAGAGAATGTGAAAAACAACCAATTAGAGTCAAGGAATTGATACAATAACATAAATCACTCATGTCAAAAAATATTTTTGGGCAATTTCTAGTTGGTTTCCTTCCAAGAGAACCTAAATAATCACCTTGTAAGTCATAGATGAGGATTTATGACCACACTCTACAACCACATTCCACATCCTAGTTTGGCTTAATTTTATGGTCATAATATTCCCCAACATTATTGTGCAAATTGACTATTTTTTTCAAGTGAAGCTAGAAATGCATAGTTGTTGGAAAGTGGTCTACTTCAAGTGATCATGACTTTATTTATATAAAATTAAGTCATTGTTTTTTTGAAAATACATTTAAGTGCCAGGTATTGATATAATTTTCAATGGAAATTGTAATTCTTAATTATTTTGTGACGCAAACCCCCACCACTCCTAGGGGTTCACGCGACCTCCTAGTCTAAGAATATTTCACTCTAAGGAGCTGAATTATCTCTTGATCCCCTGTTGAGCCCTCAAAATACTTCTCCATAATCCTTTTCCCTTTTCACTGTTCATAAAACCAAGTTTGCAGGGGCTCCTGATACTCTAGTGGAGCCTTCCTCGTGACCTTGGAAAAAATATGTGGGCTAAGATCTTTAACCCGCAGGAACTATGGCACTTCGGAGCTCTGAGATTCTGGAGTTCCAACAACTACAACCCACAATCCTCCGGAATGTCAGATTCATGAATAGATGAATTGTGACAAAGATCAACGATTCTCAATAAGCATCGATATATATGTCTTACACAGTCTTTGGGATTTCGGGCTTCGGGGATTTTACCTACTCCAACATGACATACTCCCAGAGTATCGAAATATGAATCAACAAATCAAGCGATTAGTACTTACCTCAGATCAACGATCCTCGTCTAGTCCATGCTATGGAATTCATGGATTTTCACCACTTGACACCTCAAATCCTCCGGAGTGCCTAACTGGTGAACTCATGAAGGGGCTCAATCGATGGTCCACACCTCTCCAACAACCAACAGTTATGATTCTCTCTGGGACTCCAGCCTTCTGGAGTTCTGAGAGGTTAACACATACACTTGCCTAGATCACCAAACTCCAAAGTGGTAAGCAGTCGCGATATAAGATCCTCGTGTCCTTGCAAATGGATGGACTATATCTATTTCGTCCTTCAGGCCTTTGGGGATTCTTGATCCACCAGAATTTGCACCTCCATTCTCCATATTGCCAAACTCGTGAAGTCCAAGATCTGTTGACACATGTACTCATTATCAATGACCTAGATGTGCTTCATATTTCAGAGCTTCGAGAGTCTTGAGTGTTTTTGCGACCATGCCCCAATTCCTCTGGATAGATGGACTTCTAGACTATCTCTGATCTGCGGACACATGTCCCCGCTAATGGATGATCAATATTTACTTTGGATCCCCAGTCTTCAGGAAAATTGTCTCCTCCACAACAAAAAATCAAAAAATTATGAATACGCAAAGTTTGAATGAATTCAAAGGTTATCTCCCACACGCCTTCTCTAGATCAGATGGTCACAAGAGATCCTGGCTCTTCCCAAATGGATCTGGTCCCATTGGCCTTCAAACAAGAGAAAATCCTCTCTCCAAGGAATTTTTCCCGCTAATTTTCCTGAGCTTTATCTCTTAAGGTGATTTGAACCCCTGGTGCACTCCTTAAGCTTCTATGAAACTTTGAAATACATTAGACTTGAATATTTTTGGAAAAAACCTCATGCTCACTCCTTGCGCTTGTCTTCCTTAGAACTTATTCAACACTTGACTAAGTGTTGGCCTTGTGCACACCTTGCATGGGTATTCTCGAGTTTTATAATCAGACGAGTATATGTGCAGTTCTTGCACTCACTTTGTGAGAATTCACTCAATCGCTCCTGAGCTATCGAGTCCGTAACTGAATCTTCCTTTGCACTCCTTGCATGGGAACTATGCACTCCTTGCACTAGGATTTCAGAAGATAAAAAAATGAAGATTATAGAACATCGTAGGTTCATCCAATCAACCATAACATGCATACATAGACTTATAAAACATAGGAAGAAAATGGCATAACATTACCCAATTACTCAAAGGAAAACATGTACACAAATTTGAAAGCGATTATCCTCTATTATATTCATTTAAAAAACATTTACAATGATTCTACAACTTTCCAACGAGCCTTCTTCAACAAACTTCAACAATAAAATGAAATAATCTTCAACAACCTCATTTGGGCTTATACTACATATATTTATACACGATAGGATTCTCGAGCCTTCCCTCCAGACTATCTAAGAGCTATCCTATCACAATTAAAACATTTGCCTACTAAGCCTTATTACAATAAATGGGAATTTACAACCTAGATATGGATCAATGCTCAATATATGTACACTCCTATATGCATCAAAGAAATTACAATATTGTGAGATCTCATGTAATGGCTCAAGCCTCCAAACATTAAAGCTGATTTAATTATAATGTCTTCAAAATATCAAAATGACGCACTCTCCTTAGAATTCAAATCAGTTTGAATACGCATGATGAATGATGAGCTGTCCTCCACTTGGAATATTTGAGAATTAATGGTGATGCTCTTGCATCATACTCCTCACGACAAAAATATTCATGGACTCCTGCCTATGATCTCCTCCACTGTCTTTCCATACTTCTAGATATTAGTTTCATTTATCCAAATGGCATATTTTGTTGGATGACCTTTCCATTTAACGATATACTCATAGTAAACTTTCCTATTGCTCTTCGTATCAATCCTCTGACCTAAAATTTTCTCTATCTGTGGCTTCTTTGCTATGAGAATCTGTCACTTCCACTCAATCTCCTCATGTCCATATGTCTCTCTTGTATCATCTATCCTGTAAGGGTACATGTCTGCTACATTGAATATTGGTGATATTCCAATGTCCTTTGGAAACTCAATATCGTAAGCATTCACAACAAAATTTCTAAGGATCTTACATGGTCCTATCTTCTTCATATAAAACTTGTTATATTTTCCTTTCAGAAATCTCTCCTTCCTCATGTACGCTAAGACATGATCACCAAATTTGAAATTAACCTCTCTTCTTCTCTAGTCTATTTGACTCTTGTACTTCTGGTTGTTATCCTATAGATTTCCTTTAATCTAATCGTGCAACTTTTGCATCTCTACAGAAAAATCTTCTTCTCCTACACTTTGAAACTCATCTCATCCCAAGTATCTCAACTTTGAAATTCCTCTTGGATGCATTCCATATACTATTTGGAATAATATTTTTCCAGTACTCCTATTCGGTGAGTCATTATATGCAAACTTTGCTTGGGGAAGAATTTGATACAACTGACTATTATATTCGATGACCAAAATCCTCAAAAAATTCCCTAATATTTTATTTACTACCTCAGTATGTACGTCTGTATGAGGATGATATGTTGGACTGAAAGACAAAATTATCCCTAACTTCTTCCACAAAGTCCTCCAAAGCTATCCCACAAATTTAGTATATGTGTCTGAGACTATACTCCTGGGAAATCCATGTAATCTCATAATCTCCTTGAAAATTAATTTTTCTATATGGGTAGCATCATTGGTTTTTTGACATGGTATAAAATGTGCCATCTTTGAGAATCTTTCAACCACTATAAATATTTAATCACTACCCCTCTTGTTTCTTGGCAATCCCAAAACAAAATCCATACTTAAGGCATCCCATGACATGCCTGGAATAAGCAATGACTGATACAATCCAGTGTTCTATTTCTTTCACTTAGCATACTGAAAGATTCTACATCCGTCCATGAATTTCTTTACATTAGACCTCATGCCTGGACAATGGTACAAATAACTCAAAGTTGCATATGTTTTATCGTGACCAAAATGTCCAACCAATCCTCCATTGTGCTTCTCCTTCAACAAGTTATCCCTCATTGAACATTTTAGGATACACAATTGACTTCCTTAGAAATCCATATTGGATCAAATATTCCATCCAATGATTTATTTCCCTTAGAAAATGGTTCTCACATTCTTCATAAGCTTCTTCGAAGTCTAGGTCTTCTTGATACATCTCATTGAGGTGTTCAAATCCTAAAGTCTCCACTTGGAATTCCTGCAAGATCAAACATCTCCTGCTCAAAGCATCTGCAACTTTGTTAGTGCTTCCACTAATATGCTTAATAACAAAAGTAAAATTCTAGATGAATTCTACCCATTTGGCATGTATCTGGTTCAACTTCTCTTGTCTGGTTATAAACTTCAAGACTTGATTGTCAGTATATAAAAAAAAATCCTTTGAGATACAATAATGCCTCCACTTTTTCAAGGCTTGTATTACAACCTAAAAATCTTTTTCATATGTGGAATACTTCCTCTAAACATCATTCATCTTCTCAATGAAATAAGCAACATGATTATTGTATTGACTTAAATCTGCGCCAATGGCTGCTACACTCGCATCACATTTAACTTGAAATGTCTTCTTAAAATATGGTAGAACTAGAATACGTTGTTATGTTATCTTTTCTTTCAACACTCTAAATCCTTTCTTAGCCTCTTCTGGCCAATTAAAAGATATATTCTCCTTCCTTATGGTGTCCAGTATGGGTGAAAAAATACTGCTAAAACTCCTGATGGATTTCCTGTAAAAACTTGCCAACCCATGAAAACTTGTTACCTCAAAAATACTTCTTGGAGAAGGCCATTCTCTGATTTATCTCACCTTTTATGGATCCATCTTCAATTCATTTGAATATATCATGAACCCAAAATACATAAGTTTTTTTTCATAAAATAACATTTCCTCAAATTCACCAACAACTTTTCCTGCTATAATACCCTCAACACCATATTCAAGTCTCTGAGATGCTCCTCTTTAGTCTTACAAAAAAATAGAATTTCATCTAAATAAACGATCACAAACTTACCAATAAAATTTTTGATCACTTTGTTCATCAACCTCATAAACGTACTTGGGGAATTTGTTAAGCCAAAAGGAAGAACAAGCCACTCATACAATCCTTCAGTTGTTTTGAATGTTGTCTTCCATTCATCTCCTTATCTCATCCTTATCTTATGATAGCCACTCTTCAATTCTATCTTGGAAAAATAACTTGCTCCACTCAAGCAATCCATCAAATCATCCATTCTGGGTAAAGGGAATCTATACATGATGGTATCTTGTTGATGGATCTCGAATCTATACACATTCTCCAACCTCTGTCATTTTTCAGACTCAACACAGTTGGTACTGCACATGGGCTCAAAATTTCCCTAATCAAAACTTTATTCAAAAACTCTTGGATTTTCTTCTTGACCTCTTCATTCTCTTGAGGGGTCAATCTGTATGTTGGTTTGTTTGGAAAACTTGCTCTTAGAATATGGAAAATATGGTGATGGATAATCCTGATGGGAGGCAAAGAGTGAGGTAACTCATCAACCACAATATCAACAAACTCTTCCAACAACTCCTGAACCTTTCCAATAAAATCACTCATAGAAGTGCTTGTAAGGATGAATCTTGGATTAACTACAACATCAAACTGCATTTCCTATTCTTTCTTTTCTTGTTTCGAGATTTCCTTCCCACTCATGAGAAGTATACTAGGACTAACTTCTTCTTTGAATCCTTTATCTTCTATTGGAAGAAACATATGCTTACACCCATTCTTCTTAGGGGTATAGGTATTCTTCCTCCCATCATGCATGACATTCAACCTCCTCAGGTTCTCTTCTTTTCATTGTCTCCATGGCATCCAACCATGCACGAAATTGTCTCATTTCTTCTCCCATGGCTTCATTGGCCACTCCTCTTTCTCTCTCTCTCTCTCTCTCCACATCTCCTTGGAAGCATGGTTTTAAGTTTTATTTTCATTATAGAGCCTAATTAGGGCTCTGATACCACTTAATGAAAACCCCCACCACTCCCAGGGGTTCACATGAACTCCCGATATATGGATCTTTCACTCTAAGGAGATGAATTAGCTCTTGACTCCCTGTTAAGCACTCAAAATAATTCTCCACATGAATTTTCCCTTTTCCCCGCGTGTAAAACCAAGTTTGTAGGGGGTATTGATACTCCAACAAATCCTTCCCCATGACTTTGGGAAAAATCTGTGGGATAATATCTTTAAACCATAGGAACTCTAACATTTCGGAGCTCCTGGATTCAAGAGTTCCAACAACTACAACCTACAATCCTCTCGAATGTCGGATTCACAAATAGATGAATTATGGCAAAGATCAATGATTCTCAATAAGCACTTATATGTACAACTCATACAGTCTTTTGTATTCCAGGCTTCTGGGATTTCACCTACTCCAACAGTCCATACTCCCAGAGTTCTGAATTCTGAATCAATAGATCAAGGGCTTAGTACTTACCTTAGGTCAACGGTCCCCATCTACTCCCCACTCCAGGCTTCAAGGATTTTCACCACCTGATACCTCAAATCCTCTGGAGTGTCAAACTGGAGAACTCATGAAGGGGATCAATCAACATTCCACACCTCTCTAGAAACCAATGGTTATGATCCTCTCTAAGACTCCTACCTTCTGGAGTTCCGAGAGGTTAACACATACACTTCCCTGGATCACAAAACTCCAAAGTGGTTAGGATTCATGATCTACAGTCGTCGTTTCCTTTCAAATGAATGGCTTCGATATACTCCATCCTTCAGGCCTTCGAAGATTCACGATCCACCATAATTTGAGCCTCTGTTCTCTGGACTATCAAACCCACAAAGTTCGAGATATGTTGACACATGTACTCACTATCAACGACCCAAATGCACTTTGTCTTTCGAAGCTTCAGGAGTATTATATGTTTCTTCAACCACGCCCCAAATAATTTGGATATCTGGACCTCCAGACTATCTTCAATCTACAGACACGTGTCCCCACTAATCGATGGTCCAGATTTACTTCAGATCCCATGATTTTGGGAAACTTAGCTCCTACATGACACAAACTCAAAATTTTTTGAATACGTGAAGTATGAAGGAATTCAAGGGTTATATCCCGCACACATTCTCTACATCAGACGATCATAAAAGATCTTGGCTCTTCCCGAATGGATCTCATTCCCTTGAACATCAAACAAGATAACCTCCTCTCTCAAAGGATTTTTTCCCGCTGATTTTCCTGAGCTTTATCTCTTAAGGTGATTTGAACCCCTGGCACATTCCTTGCGCTTCTATAAAACTTTGAAATACTTATGACTTGAATATTTTTGGAAAAACCCTCCTACACACTCCTTGCGCTTGTCTTCCTTGGAACTTATTCAACACATGAATAAGTGTTGGCCCTGTGCACACCTTGCATGTCTCTTCTTGAGATTTTATACTTTGATGAGTATATGTGCACTCCTTGCACTCACTTTGTGAGAATTTACTCAATCTCTCCTGAGCTATTAGGTTTGTAACTGACTCTTCCTTCACATTCCTTGCATGGGAACTATGCAGTCCTCGCACTAGGATTTCATAAGAGAAACAATTGAATATTATAGAACATCAAAGGTTCATCCAATCAACCATAACATGCATACATAGAAAAATAAAACACATTAATCAAATGACATAACATTACCCAATTAATCAAAGGAAAACATGTACACAGATTTGAAAGCAATTCTCCTCTATTATATTCACATTTACAAATATTTTGAAGCTCTCTAATTAGCCTTCTTGAACAACCTTCATCAACAAAATGAAATAATCTCAGGCATCCTCATTTGGGCTTAGACTACATATATTTATACACGAGAGGCTTCTCGAGCCTTCCCTCCAGACTATCTAAGATCTATCCTATCAAAACTAAAACATTCGCCTACTAAGCTTTATTACAATAAATGGGCAGTTACAAGCCAGATACAATTCAATGCTCAATATATGTACAATCCTATATGCATAAAATAAATTACAATCTTCTGCGATCTCATATAATGGCTCAAGTCTTCAAACATTAAAGGGCATTTAATTATAACGTCTTCAAAATATCAAAATGACGCACTCTCCTTAGAATTCAAACCCGTTTGAATGCACCCTCTGGATGCTGAGCTATCCTCCACTTGGCCTCTTTGAGAATTGATGGTGATGCTCTTGCATCATACTCCTTAGGAAAGAATGATTCATGGACTCCTATCCAGGAGCTCCTGCATTATATTTCCATACTTCTGGATATTATTTTTAGTTATCCAATTGGCATCTTCTACTAGATGACCTTTCCACTTAACCAGATACTCATAGTAAACTTTCCTCTTAGTCTTCTTAGCAATCCTCTGATCTAAAATTTTCTCTATTTGTGGCTTCTCTTCTATGGGCATCTGTCACTTCCACTAGATCTCCTCTTGTCCATCACTCTCTCTTGTATCATCCATCCTGTAAGGGTACAAGTTTGCTACATTGATTATTTGCGACATTCCAATGTCGTCTCGAAACTCAATCTCATAAGCATTCGCAACAAAATTTATGAGGATCTTACATGGTCCTATATTCTTCATCTTCAGCTTGTTATATTTTCCTTTCAGAAATCTCTCCTTCCTCAGGTGAGCTAAGACTTGATCTCCAAATTTGAAATTATCCTCTCTTCTTCTCTGGTCTATTCAGCTCTTGTACTTCTGGTTTCTATTTTGTAGTTGTCCTTTAATTTGATCATGCAACTTTTGCATCTCTGCAACAAAATATTCTTCTCCTACACTTTGGAACTCATCTTGTCCCAAATCTCTCAACTCTGAAATTCCTCTTGGATACATTCCATATACTATTTTTAATGGGGTTTTACTAGTAACCCTATTCGATGAGTCATTATATGCAAACTCTACTTGGGGAAAAATTTGATCGCACTAACTATTATGTTCGGTGATCAAACTCCTCAACAAATTCCCTAAGATTAGATTTACTACCTCAGTCTATTCATATTTCTGAGGAATATATGCTAAAATGAATGAAAAACTTGTCCCCATCTTCTTCCACAAAGTATTCCAAAAGTGTCCCACAAATTTAGTATCTCTTTCTGAGACTATACTCCTGGGCAACCCATGTAATCTCAGAATCTCCTTGAAAAATAAGTTTCCTATATGGGTAGCATCACTAGTTTTCTGAAATGGTATAAAATCTGAAATGTTTGAGAATCTGTCAACCACTACAAAGTTTGAATCACTACCCCTCCAATTTCTTGGAAATCCCAGAAAAAAATCGATACTTAAGGCATCCCATGGCCTGTTTGGAATAAGAAATGGTTGACACAATCCAATGTTCTACTTCTTTCCCTTAACATACTGGTAGATTATACATCTTTCCACCAATTTCTTCACATCATACCTCATGCATGGACAATGGTACAAAGAACTCAATTGTGCATATGTTTTATCGTGGCTGAAATGTCTAGCCAATCCTCCACTGTGCTTCTCCTTGAAAAAGTTATCCCTCATTGAACATTTCAAGATACACAGTCGACTTCCTTTAAATAACAATCCATCTTGGATCATATATTCCATCCAATGATTTATGTCCCTTAGCAAAGGGTTCTCACATGCTTCATAAGATTCTTTGAAGTCTGGGTATTCGTGATACATCTCATTGAGGTGTTCAAATCCCAAAGTCTCCACTTGGAATTCTTGGAAGATCAAACTTCTCCTGCTCAAATCATCTACAAATTTGTTAGTGATTCCATTAATATGCTTAATAACAAAATTAAAATTCTTCATGAATTCTACCCATTTGGCATGGCTCTGGTTCAACTTCTCTTGTCTGGTTATAAACTGTAATGATTAATTGTCAGTATATAAAAAAAAATCCTTCGAGATAATATAATGCCACCACTTTTTCAAGGCTTGTGTTACAACATACAAATCCTTGTCAAATCTAGAATACTTCCTCTTAGCATCATTCAACATCTCACTAAAATAAGAAACAATATTATTGTCTTGACTTAAAACTATGCCAATGTATGCTCCACTCACATCACATTTAACTTGAAATGTATTTTTAAAATATGGCATAAATAGAATAGGTTGTTCCATTATCTTTTCTTTCAACACTCTAAATCCTTTCTCAGCCTCTTCTGTCCAATTAAAATATCTATGCTCCTTCCTTATGGTGTCCAGTATGGGTCCACAAATACTACTGAAACTCCTGACGAATTTCTTGTAAAAAATTGCCAATGAATGAAAACTTCTTACCTCAAACACACTTCTTGGATAAGGACATTCTTTGATTGCCATCACCTTTTCTAGATGCATCTTCAATTCATTTGAAGAGATCACAAACCCAAAATAGATAATTTATTTTTTCATAAAATAGCATTTCCTCAAATTCACCAACAACTTCTCCTACTGTAATCTCCTCAACACCATATTCAAGTTTATGAGATGATCCTCTTTAGTCTTACTAAAAACTAGAATGACATGTAAATAAACAATCACAAAATTACCAATAAAATATTTGAGCTCTTCGTTCATCAACCTCATAAATGTACTTGGGGAATTTGTTAAGCCAAAAGGCATAACAAGACACTCATACAATCCTTCATTTGTTTTGAATGTTGTCTTCCATTCATCTCCTTCTCTCATTCTTATCTGATGATATCCACTCTTCAAGTCTATCTTGTAAAAACAACTATCTCCACTCAATAAATCCATCAAATCATCCATTCTAGGCAAAGGGAATCTATACCTAATGGTTATCTTGTTGATGGCTCTCAAATCTATACACATTATGAAACCTCCATCCTTTTTCAGACTTAACACAGTTGGTATTGCACATGGGCTCAAACTTTCCTTGATCAAACATTTATCCAACAACTCTTGGATTTTCTTCTTGACCTCTTCATTCTCTTGAGGGGTCAATTTGTATGCTACTTTTTTTGAGAAACTTGCTCTTGGAATAAGTTAAATATGGTGAGTGATACTCCCGATGGGCGAAAAAGAGTGAGGTAACTCATCCACCACAATATCAATGAAATCATCCAACAACTCTTGAACCTTTATAGGAAAATCACTCATAGAAGTGTCTGTAAGGATGAATCTTGTCTTACCTACAACAAAAAACTACATTTCCTATTCCTTCTTGACTTCTTTCAAGAGTTCCTTCCCACTCATGAGAAGTATTCTAGGAATAGATTCCTCTTTGACTCCTTTATCTTCTATTGGGAGAAACATATGCTTACACGCATTATTATCAAGGGTATATGTATTCTTCCTCCCATAATGTATGAAATTCATGTCATATTGCCAAGGTCTTCCCAACAAAACATGACAAACATCCATAGGTATGACATCACATAAAACACCATCTTTATAGCCACTTATTTTGAATTCATCTTTTCATTTTTGAATTACCATGACTTGATGTCCTTTATGCAACCATAACACCTTATACAGATTCAGATGTGCAGTCATATCCAACTTTATCTTTTCCACCATCTCTAGGGGTACCAAATTATTAGTGCTCCCACTGTCTATAATCACCTTGCATACTCTATGTTTGGCCTTGCAAGCAGTTCTGAACCGATTGTTCCTATGGAATGGTTCTCAGGCTTCTTTCTATGGATTCACAAAAACTTTCCTCATCATAAGTGATCTTTCTTCTTCTGCTACTTCTTCCTTCATCTCTATCTCCACATTCCTCTTCTGTTCTTTAGAAATGACAGCTTCTTCGGTTCATGTATTTTTCTTCTGAGGACATTCCCAAGACATGTGCCATGTCTTTCCATAGGCATAGCACTTCACTTCTCCTCCTCTTCCTCTTCCTCTTCCTATGGGAAAATAACTTATTCCTCTATAGTTTCCTCCTCTAGAGTTTCCTCCTTTCTCTATTTGACTGTGATACTTTCCATCTTCTCCTCTGGATTTATGGAAATTTTCTCTGACAATTCCTCTTCCTCTATTAGGACTCTTTACTCTATTTCATTGACTCTGATTCCTTGCCAACCTTTATTTTTCTTCCAGGGATACCTGATAATCATATTCCACAATTCTCATTGTCACATCATATTGATCTCATACTGGATTTCATATCTCAAGCCATTAATATACCAGACATCTATTTCTTCATCCTTTTCTCTATGTACTGCTCTTATCTTCAGCTTGTAAAACTATTTTGTGTACTCCTTCACTGACAAACCTTTTTGCCTTAGGTTATGCAACTTCCTGAATAGATTTATCTGTTTATCCTTGGGTATCAATTTATCCTTCAACTTAGCCACCATTCTATCCCAATTCTTAGTATTTGACGTACCTTTGCATCTTTGATCAACTTGAAATTCATTCCACCATAATGTTGCATGTCCCTTCAATATGGTCACAACATGATTCACCTTCTTCTCATCATTAATATCCTCATAGTCAAAGTACTTGTATAAATAAATTATCCATTCAAGCAGTTCTTCAACATCCAAATTACCTTCATACATTAGGACTTCCATTTTTTCTCTGGATCCCATTTTAACAACAACTCTCAACAATCGCTCCTCTACTACTTGTTCTCCTGCAACTTCTTCTTCTTCAACCTCCTCACTTTCATATTCACTGACGTTACTAGATTTGGGTGATCTTCTTTAAACTGTCTCCACGGACTCCAACCTTGCATAAAGTTGTCACATTTCTTCTCCCATGGCTGCATTGACCATTGGTCTCTCTCTGTGTCTCCTTGGTGGCATGGTTTTAAGTTTTATTTTCCTTACAGAGCTTAATTTGGGCTCTAATACCACTTGAAACAAATCCCAACCACTCCCAAGGGTTCACATGACCTCTCAATCTAAGGATATTTCACTCTAAGGAGATGAATTAGATCTCATGCCCCTGTTGAGCCCTCAAAATACTTCTCCACATGGGTCTTGATACTCCAGCAGAGCCTTACCCATGACCTTGGGCCAAATCCATGGGCTAAACTCTTTAACGCAGGAAATCTAGTACTTTTGAGCTCTGACTTCGGGAGTTCCAACAACTATAACCCACAATCCTCCTGAACGTCATATTCGTGAATACCTGAATTATGTCAAAGATCAACAGTTCTCAATAAGCACCGAGATATACGACTCACACAGTCTTCAGTATTATGGGATTCGGGGATTTTACCCACTCCAACACGCGATATTCCTGGAGTGCCAAACTATGAATCAAAAAATCAGGTGGTTAGTACTTACCTCAGGTCAATAGTCCCCGTAAACTCCGTGCTCCGGGATTCTGGGATTTTCACCAGCTGACACCTCAAATCCTCTGCATTGACAAACTAGTGAACTCGCGAAGGGGCTCAAACGATGGTCCAAACCTCTGCTAGAACCAAGTTTATGATCTTCTTCGAGACTCCTACCTTCAGGATTTCCAAGAGGTTAACACATGTCACATAAACTTCCCTGAATTTTCGAACTCCAAAATAGTAAGGAGTCACGATCGATTTTGTCATTCAGGCCTTCGGGCATTCACGATCCACCAAAATTTGCACCTCCGTTCTCCATATTTTTGAACTTGCAAAGTCTGAGATCTGTTGACACATGTACTCACTATCAACGGCCCAGATGCACTCCAACTTTCAGAGCTTTAAGAGTCTTTCATTTTTTTTCAACGACACCCCATTTCCTCCAAATAGTTGGAATTACATACTATCTTCGATCTACGAACACATTTCTATGCTAATGGATGGTCCATATTTACTTTGGATACCGGGTCTTCGAGAAACTTTTCTCCTCCATGACACAAACTTAAAATCTTCCAAATAAGCGAAGTCCGAAGGACTTCAAGGGTTATCTCCCACGTACCTTCTCTAGATCAGACGGTCACAAAAAACCCTGGCTCTTCCTGAATGGATATCATCCCCTTGACCTTCAAACAAGATAAAATCCTCTCTCCAAGGAATTTTCCTGCTAATTCTTCTGAG
>ML777168.1:96657-148901 GCA_009831015.1 Picea engelmannii | reverse complement strand
TAAGCCCTGTGATCCAATTAATCAAAGTCGGATCCACTGTGATGTGATGGTTCAACCATAGGTATCATCCATGATATCAAGACAACAACAACTTGACGCACATGTTCACTTATTGATGCCTCCCGAAGTGAGTAATCTTCATTACATTAAGCTGTCTATACTATGCAAGGTTCATGGTCCATTGCTGGGGAACGATCTTTGAATTCTTTCCCTTGGTTCTAGTCAGATACTTGTATGGGGATAGCATATTGTACACTTTCTTGTTGCCGAGGTTGAAGTCACTAAACTTCAACGTTGTGATCTTGTCTTCATCTGTGAGCACCGTGCGTATCCCCTTCGGAAGGTACAAAGTGACCAATTCATATTCAAAATATCTAGGCACACTATCTCAGTTTATTGCACTACTCAGAGGTGGTAGATAAGTAGGTAGAATTCTCTGAATCATATTGGCATTCACGATATCGTCTCTGTGCTTCGTTCATTTCTCATCAGTTGGATGGGATGGTCCAGCTCGAGTAGTGGATGGAGAGGCTTGCAGTTCTCTCGTCGAATATTATTGTACACCTATAGACACTACTCTCTCTGAGATCGCTCTCTCTATCATCAAGTCGATCAAAAATTACTCAACAGATTTGTTTGCAGCGCTCAATGCTTTCGACATATGTACTCTGGGTAAACAATTCGCGGAATTGGGGAACAAATAAGACATGATAATGAGATAGAGAAAGAGAGCACAATCATCACTGTATAAACTCGGCTTAGGCTATGGGTTCGAATTCTTGATTAGAAAAAGTGTTCTTGGTGCATGGTGCAACGAGCTAAATAGTAATTCGACAATGATTGGCTTGCAATAGGTATGAGCCTCCATTAAATCCTATTTGATCCGTTATGGCGCGGTCCAATGGTTGGATGACAAACCTTTATTACTTTTTGTCTGTTCGGAGCAGAATTCGAATGGATATATCATCCCCAATGACTATATTGCTTCATCATGGCGAAGTGCCATGTGTCATTGTTCCGATATCTCGACGAAGATCCATTTCTGCAATTTTTCTTTCTGCGAGGTCTCTTCTAGAACCTCTTGTAACCTTTTAGTATTAGCCCTCTTCTTTCTTAAATTTCTATCCTTCTTTCCAGTGAGCTTCATCTTGGTAATTCTTTTCTCATTCTGATTATTTTCTTCTTTAGTATTAGTTACTTCATGTTGTTGAAATTATTTCCTAGGGTTCTTGGATAATACTTCTTCTTTGTCTGGGATAGGTAATTCAATATTTTGAGGATATTGTAGTGTTCTCTTAGCTTCAACATCTGGGTTGCTAGTATCAAATATCTGCGATATGCTCTCCTGTTCCTCAATCAAGTGTGCGATCCTTCTCATCATAAAGTCTTTTAACTCTTGCTTCTTTTGTTCCAAAACTTCTTCTTCTTCCTTTCGTCTGGCTTGATCTCTATCAATCCAAGGTTTTCCTATTAGCATGGTAAATGGGGCACTATCTTCAACAAATTTAATAATCTCAAAGTCTTCTTTTGTCGAAGTTCCATTGATAGTCATAGGTATCCGAGCGAGCCTTCCACATAGGTTTACTAGATTTCCTCTAAATAAACTTATTCCTCTTAGTGAAGGGATCATAGCAAGCCTTCCTATAGGTTCCCAGGTTCTCACTGTCATGAGATTCACCTGTGTTTCCTCATCTAGAACATAGTCAATGCCAAAGTCTCATATTATTTCCTTGATGCATTCCTTTTCTTTGAAGATCTCTGATAAGATAACATGTCGGTGATCGTTCAGGGTTTCTTTCATCTGTAGCAATGCTTTCTTTGATTCTTTTTGAGGTTCGTCTGTAGGTTCTGGATTTTCCTTAGGTTTTTCTTGATTCAGGTTCATTCTTTCAAGATTAGCAATCATTCTAGGGCAATCCAATACTTCATGGTCTAGATATTTACAACAAAGACAGCTAGGCCTTCCACCAGGGCATTCCTTAGAAATAAGTCTCAACCTTCTGCAACTGTAACAGAGGGCTAATCCTCTCTTTCTTTTAAATCATCCCCATCTTCTTCTGTACTGTGCACTAGGATCATGAGAGCTAAGCTACAACACATTCTTTTTAGGATCCTACATCCATTTTTTAGTCTGAACATTCTTTCTTTGCATAGGTATAATATATCTTTCACTATTCTTATCAGATCTACTCATATCAAATTTTCTTTCATCTATTAATGACCTAGCTTTCAAACTAGGACACTCTATTAAACATACCTAGATCCATATTCTAGAAACAAAAATGTCCACTTATCTTACTTCTACAGGGCACAAAGATTACAGATCTTGAAACTTTTAATTATTCTTACCTTTATCAAAGCACAGAGCTTGTAGATCTTACCTCTTTTAGTCAAAAATTTCCACTTTTACCTTTCTTAGAGCACAAAACATTTAGATCTTGCTTATTTTCTTCAGATCTGACCTTCTTTTCTTCAAATCGGGCTTCTTTCTTTAAGATATGACCTTCTCTCTTTAACATAGAGGTTTACAGATCAAGTAGAATACTACGCACTAGGGCACAGATCTACGCACAAAGCTTTCACAATTTCAAGATGAATCTTTGCACATAGCTTCCTCTTTCTCAGTTCCCAACAATCACATTTTCAGGTCCCATCAATGGAACCATTTTTTGGCACAGGGGCATAACTAGTGTTCAATGCTACAACAACGCACCAACAAAACCCTAACTACCTGTCCTTTCGGCAACACCCGCGAAGAAGATGAAGTGTCACCCGAGGTAGAGGTAGGGGTGGTTTCAGGACTCAAGTGTCTGCAACCTTAGCTCAGACACAGATCTGTGATTAGAACACTTAATAAAGAACTTAGAACCGTTAGTTCCTGAATAAACAATCAATAACCACTTCACTTATAAGAAAGAGCTTCGTAACATTCACACTAATCTACAGTATTCAAGCACTTAGCATATATAAATGGATCAAAATGAGCATATCAAGTGCTAAGAATGAATATCTAGATCAGATCTAACATTCTCACATATAATAAGCACCAAGCATGAATAGATCTATCTAAACATATTAGAGCATTTCACATATAATATGTAAATACATCAATACAAAGCACAAAGCACATCACACAAGGTTTACATGGTTCACCACCACCCTGGGGCTACGTCCACCAACTCTTCTTCTTTATAGTATTCAGTCAATCGGTTACAAGCACAAAGCCTCAAAACCCTTAATCCGCACAGGACAAAAGATCTGTGCCACTAGCTAGATCCTTCTTCCTTGCATTACAACACAAATCCTTCTATAGTCTCTCACAGGGACTTGCACTCAGCTCTACAATTATTACACAATATGCACAGAGCACTTACAATCCCTTGATCACATAGATCTAGCACTTAGCCATTCCTTTTGCACTTAGCACATTGGCCTCTTTATACATTACCAAATAGGCCTAAACATGGGTAAACCCATGGGCCAACATCCCATTCCCATTACATATTTCCAAAAACCCAAAAATGGGGCCCAAAAGGGGGCCGATATCCTATGATCCCTTCTTCAACTTGTGCTCCTCCTTCGACAGGCTGTTGAAGTCCCAAAATAGGTCAACATGACCAAGAAACTCCCAAAACTTGTTCAAGGGCCAACATGTGATTTTGGAGCTTGATTGGTTGTTAAATCCTCCATTGATTGACTAGTGTAAGATTATGTACAATGTTTTTAATGATATATTTCAAATTGAATACAACTATCTCCCAATGATTTTATTGTCAAGTTGTGTGATAGATTGATGAGACTACTCCAATAAATTAATAACAAGTAATTCATTTAGCTTCAGTCTATTGTCTCAAAATTATTATATTTTTCATAGAAAAAAAGATTCTTATATTCATTTAATATACATGTTTCAATCTTACAAAACTTCCTTAAAAAGGATTCCATCATGGCAGTTACAAAAAAGAAAAAAGTTTTATAACTACATATGCCATTTTGTTCTATGTGTTGTCATTACATTTTTTAATTTCTAATTTTTCTTTGCAGCATTTCCATCCTTTCCTTTGATAGATTATAGTTGGAATTCCATTGCTTCTGTTTCAGTGCCTTCAAAGTACTCATAGTCTTCAAAGCCTCCACATTTTAGTTGTAGAGATTATTTCGAGAGCTCATCTTCTTTTACATTGAGTTTTATTAGGATATGTTGGAAATACAACCAATCATAGGATTGGAAGGAAAGTATTATGTCTCACAGAATATTGGCCAGGTTAATGTTCTGAAAATATATTTTTCCTTTAGCCTAGTCAATCACTAATTTTGAGTCTCCCATGACCTGTAACTTTCGGATGTCCTTTTTCTTTTCTATCTCTAGGAGGGTCCATAAAGCTATCAATTTAGATTTGTTATTGGATCCTCCTCCTGGAGCATACCTGATGTTAATGTAATGATTCTAATTTAAGAATAAAACTACACCTACTCCAATTGAGGGAGGGTGTCCTCTGTTGGAACCATCAAAATATACCCATGGGATGGAATAATATAGAATAGGGAAGGAGGGAACCCTCTATTTCATATTTCTCTATTCCCCTTTGGTCTATGTTTTCTATGTGAGTGATAGGGTTGTGATTAATTTTGGTGACATCCATTTATCTTTAAAAAGTGTCGCATTGTGAGCCCACCATAAATTTGCAACCAATATGCAAGGTAGTCCCTTATACAGTTTTAGTGATCTATCTTGTATCCAAATATTGTAGCACTCCTCTAGGGAAGGATTAATCCAATATACACATACTCTTATATTTTCTCTTAAATCCACGACAACCTAACCTACAAAGGGAAAATATATAAAAAGGTGATATATTGTTTCAATTTTTTTTTACAAAGTACATAGCAGTTTGGACCATGCCAGTTCCTTTTTTCCAGATTATCCCAGGTCAACAATTTATTGGTTAAGGCCATCCACATTATGATTTTACAACAAAAAGGGGACTTGTATTTCCATAAATCCTTCCACCACCATCATGTTTGAACATTTTCCTTTTCTCCTACTAGGATTTGTATCCTAATTTGGCAGTGAAGGATCCATCTCTTCGGTTGTGGGACCAACATAAGGAATCATCATCGTCTTGGGAGAGAAAGACTATATTTTCTCATAGCCGAGAAACAAATGAGTTCCATTCAACATGAACATCCTTTTGGATACCTAAGGTTGGTGCGAATTTCCAACCTTTTCATCCTTGAGGCCGAGGGAACCCAATGCACATGTCATGAAGAGATTTTATGTTGTTTTTCCTTAAGGTTTGGATGAGGGGCAAAGAAATTCTAAAGGATTTTATTGCTCCCAGCCAAGGGTCTTCTCCCACCTTGACCTTTTTTCTGTCTCATATTTTCCAAACCACACAATCTCCTACCAAGGGGAAATATTCAACTAGAGACTTCCACACTATGTATCCTTTTGAGGACGTGTTCGAAAGTCTAAGGCATTCTGTGACTCAGAGGTTAGGGATGTATTTTTACCTTATTGCTTTAATCTAGAGTGAGTTACCTACTAGTATCCTCCAAAGGTTCCTTCCGACTAAATCTTTAGAAAATAGATGAATGTATTTAATTCCCAAGCTGCCAAAATCTTTAGGAACTATGAGGAAGGACCACTTTGTTAAGTGCATTTATCCTGACACATTGTTGCCTGCCCATAAGAAATGGTTTTTGAGTTTTTTTTTATATTTTGCAGGATACCTTTAGGGATGGATATGATAGAGTTATAGTAAATTGGAATTCCTTCCATAATAGATTTCAGTAGGACTAACCTACCTCCTTGGGAGAGAGTTCTGAAGACTCATGAGTCAATTCTTGATTCGAATTTTCAAATAATCTAGGCCCAATATGAATTCTTGTACTTGTCAGGACTTAGATTAAGGCCTAATTATTTTACCCCTGATATTTATGTTGAACATGCAGAATTTGGAGAAAGGAGGTAACCTTGGCCCCTGACAATAAACTGGCTAGAAGACAGGATTTTTCAAGATTTATCTTCATACCTGTCGCCTTACAGAACAGGTCTAGTGTTTTCGAGAGGGAAGACACATCCCTCAAGGAGACATAGAAAATGACCCAAACATCTTAAATGAATAGAAGATGTGAGACCATCTTTGAAGTTGTCACTTTTAAACCTCGTAAATGCCCTTCTAATCTGGCCTCTTATTTTAGTCTACTTAGGGTTTCTACGATGATTAGAAATAAGAAGGGGGAAAAGGGGTAACCTTGGCGTATACCTTGGGAGGATTTGAGGAAACCCGAGGAGGGTATAATTACCAAGACCGTGAAGGAATCACTATTGAGGCACCCCATTATCTAGTTTACAATTTTGAGATTCATTCCCAATTGTATGAGGACTAGTCAAAGAAAAGTTCAATTTACACGATCAAAAGATTTTGACATATCCATCTTGAAGAACTCTTATTTAAGTCTCATGTTTTCACTTAATGTAGAGACTCCTATGATAAGGCCAATTCATCATGAATCTGTGTATTTTGGAGAAAACGGAACTGTTCATCTCCTATTACCTTACTAAGGAGTTGTCTTAGTCTGCATGCTATAATTTTTGTAATCATCTTATATGTCACATTACAGCAAGATATTGGGTGATAGTCCTCGAGAGATTCATCGTTCTTATTCTTAGGGATGATAAAAAGGAAGGTTGATTTTAGAAGACCCTATATTCTTCCAAAATATTGAGACTCTTTGATAATGAGTATGTATTCTTTTACGAATTCGTAAAAGAATTTGAGAAACTTTGTCGGAAACTCATCCAGACCTGGACTTTTGCTACTCTTCATTGAGAAAAGAGTTGTTCTTACCTCATATAAAGAGACTTATTTTAGAAGGAAATGGGTTGGAAGGTGGGAAATACTTGGAGGATTTCTTATATGGGGCAACCTTCGGGGGCCGAGAAAAGGGATTCAAAGAATCGATCCCCTACCTCTGCATTTTTCGAAGAGGAACTGACCCGAGTTACTTATTCATTCTTGAGCTCCCAAATAGTATTTAGATTTCATTTCTAATTGGCATAATTATGGAAGAACTTGGTGTTGTTATCCCCTACTTTTAACCATAGAGCACGACTTTTGAGTCTCCATTCCTCTTCCTCTCATTTTAACCACTCATTGTGTTTTTTCTCCAAACACCTTAATTCCTCTAGGAGAGGCAAGATTAGGGATTCTGTATACAGTCTAGTGCCAATCCAGAAAAGTTCAAGTTCGATCTCTAAGAGTTCGTTTGTCTTTTTGGCTTTCCATTTTGGTATCCAATTATTTATTGTTGCTTTGTTAGTCTTCAGGTTTTTCTCAAATTGTATCATTGGGGGCTAGTTACTGTCCACTAGAAGATTCTTCCAATTTGAGGTTACAATGTTTTGGAAATAAGGGTCATCAAACCACACTTTGTTGATTTTTAAAGGCACGGGGGGGGGGATCGTTAAGTTAGATCTCTGTATCAAGGAGATGGGGAGGTTCTATGAATTCCCTCCTTCTTCTAATTTTGATAGAAATCTTATACCCTTCTCTAGAAACTTTTCAGATACCAAAAAGATATCTAGGCTTTTCGTAAGTTTGTCTCTACCTATTCAGAAATTTCTCCATGTCAGTGAGAGATTCACTGGTTCCACATCCATTAGATTTCCATAATCGATAAAAGTTAGAAAGAAACCTCATTGTCATTCATATTTTGTATGGCGGCCCGAAACCTATCTCAAGGAAAGAGTGAAATTCATATCCCCATCGACAACCGTTAAAGGGTCATTAAAAAGTCCTTCATTTTTCATATTTTCCCAGAAGGGAATTCTATCAGAGTAAGGGTTGTAGATATTTATGACAGTGAAGGAATAGTTAATGTCTTTATGTTTTAGGTTCACTGCAATTTTGGAGATTGAAGAAGATGAAGAAAGGGATTTAAAATCTTGTCTCCAACCTGTCAACAACCCACCGGACAAACCATCATCATCTGTTGCACTAAGGCCCAATGTTCTAACCAAGGACTAATAACTTTTATAGATTTTTCCCCTTTACAGATCATCTCTATTAGTAGAATAACATCAGGGTTAAGGCTCAGGAGTAGCCTTTTGAGGGATAATTTTTCTGGGGGGGCCTAACCTTCTTGTATTGTAGGAGAGTAGAATCATTTTTTCAGATGGGGTTGGGGTTTCCCACGCTAAGGGCCCTTGTGATGGTTTCTTGCATTCATTTTTGGATTTCAGTTGTGGCTAGTTCTTTGGATTTTGAGATATGTAAATTTATTCCTATGATGGTCACTTGAGGGGAATCTAATTCTAAATCCCCTTTTGACAGAGAGGAATCCTTCTATTTATATTTTGACCTTGGGGATTATCCTTTGGAGGGGGGAGGGGAGGGGGAGAGGGGGATAGACCGAGGTTCCAAGGAAGGATTATAGCTAGGGGAGGGGAGGGGGTCTGAAGGGAAGGGATTGAAAACTCTGATGGAGCATAAGGGGGGAAGGGTTGAGGCGGGAGGGACCTACAATTYARAGGGAGAAGGGGCAGGGGAAAGGAGCGATAGGGGGTATGTTGAAACAAGTTGACGGGAGGGGGAAATAGAGGGAAAGGTTGAGGGTGAGAGTGAATGSACCAGTCCCTCAAAGATGACATAACTATTAAGATAAAAATAATCATGCAAAGGAGAAGAAAGATGAGAAGGGAAATTTGAGGTCATACCTAAGAGAACGGCTTGAAGGACAAGATCTCCCATTTATGATCTGGAGGATTTGACTGTCCCTAGATCCATATAAATGTCCTTAGAGACACTTGTTGAAACCACCTCAACCTTCTTTGTTCTATTACAAGTGGATTTTCTCACCCACGTTTTCTTTATAGGGAGGTTTCCCGAGAGACAACACTTGCAATCTGCATGCAAATGTCCAATTTCATGGCATGCATGGAATCTGAAGGGGATTCTCTAGTAATCAACTTTATGGTGCCAAGTGATGTTTCCAAGGACAAGTTCTAGGTTTCCAATTAATCCCTCTCTAAAATTCACCTTTACTTGTATCCATGCCTAGCACCTATCATTTTTGGAGGCCTAGTTGGGTTATAAACCCAAAAAGGTCCCTAATGTTTCCCCTATTACTTCCAGGGCCTCTCTAGTGTAGAAGGCCAGTGGGAGGCTTGGTAGTATTTCCCAAAAATTCATCTGGGAAATAGGTTCACGCTCCAGGTAGAACTCTACTATCCAGGGATTTAGGATGAGACTAGAGAGCCCCCATGACCATCTTCCATTCAACAACTTTTGATAGTATGTGGATGAATTACAGAGGAAGGAGTTCCTTCCTTTGGCTAATACATGGGATTCCAGCATATACCCTAGGACCAGGGACACATTTTTTTCTAAACAAGAAAGCATAGCTTGATGTCTATGGGTATTACCAGATAACCTTCCTACGAGGATATTTCCATGAAAATTAGCTATGTCCGCGACTTCCAGGTCTCCTCCTACCACCATTTTCACCTGTACGTGTTTTTATGGAATGCACTTTAATTTCTTCTTCATGGGACCTATGAAATTATTCTCTTGAGAGTAAAGAGGAGTCACAAAAGGATTGTTTTATGGTATTTTGCGAGGGCTAGTGGGGATAAAATTTTCAGAAGCTTTAGGTTCATAGGTTTCATCTCTATATCTGGACGCAGCTGAAGAAAAACCATTTGAGAGAATGACATCCAAGCCTCTTTCTTCTTTGTTTCATCCATCCTTCTCACACACATGAGTTAAGGTCTTCTCCTCCTGAATTGAAGAGTGAGTAGACTATAGTGAGAGGGGGGGATGTAATTCCTAGTTCATGAACTTCTCGAAGGAAGGGAAAGAACAACCACATGAAGGGATTCGATCGAAGTCCACCTCTTCCTCTTCCAAGCCTCCCATCTATATTTCCTTGTGCCAGAACCAAACCTCCATTGTGGGACATGGAGGGAGCACGCATGTAGTGCTAGATGGATGTGACAGGGGAAAGAACTAGGGTACATGGAACTTGGAAGGGCTGCTGAGAAAGGGGGGCAGGAGATGAAGGGAAAGGGAACCAGAAAATGGGAAGGGGAAGGGAGAGGGCCTGCAGCCCTAGCCTGTCTTAAAATTCTTTTAGTTCCATTGTCCCACCTATTATAGGCCTATTTAATTGTATTTGAAATATCATGATGCTCAAAATAATACTCACTTCTATGAGAAAATTTCCTTATTGTGGCAGTTTGATTAGAGTTATATTCATACAAGAATGGTTTCCTTGGTTTAGTACTTGTTTCAAATGTAGTTATTCAAACCCTAATATTGAATTGGGGATGATGCTACTCTTTCCATGGACTAGAAATATTTATGAATAATTCATTCAACACTCGACCTTATATATGGTGCATGGAAAGAATCCTATTTTTTGGTAATTATAGCCTACCCAATGTTGATGTTTTGGTAGCATCTGACAGATACTTCGACATAGGCATGTGTTTTGCATGTGGAAGTAGTCAGAAATATTCTAGTATTGAGTTTACTTTAGTTAGAAGAAATTAATTAAAGTAAAATTGTATTTATTAGTGAATTGAGTTATTTAAGGAAATGCTTAGCATGCAAAATGTAATATAAATCTTAAGTAGGTGTTAGAAGTAATATAAATCATAGATCGCATTGAATATTAGAAATATGTTGTAACTCATGATTATAAAAGCAGGGATGGGGTATAGGAGAAGGCACTTTTGATGAGAGGTCGAGGTTAAGAGACTTGCGTGAGATACACTTGTGAGAGACTTTGCGAAGAAGTCGCTTGGTGAGATACCAAGGTAGGAAATTTTGTGAGGTACACTTGTGAGAGGCTTGGTGAGATACCGATATTGAGGATAGTAAAGAAGGACGTTTTCTAGTAAGGAGTGTAGGAGAAAAGAAACACTTTTTCTTACACTAGAGTGAGGATACATCCTTGGTTGGATGAAGAGAGTTCATCCAAGTATTGATGAGAGGGTTGGATAAAAAATGATCATGATTCAATATATTGATAGGTGTATAAGGACTGTCATATATAGGTCATACAGATCAAGGAGGAGAGAGAGAAGAAGTAGCCATAGGTCAGTTTCAAAGGACAAAGTCCAGAGGGAAGAGCAAATTCATATGAATCTTTCCATATGGGATTTTCGTACACATCCATGGGTCTCAAAGGAGACAGGTGTGGATATTTGTAGGACAAAAAATGGAAAGGTGTGGACATCCATGGGACAAAGAAGGGAAAATCATAGATGCATTGGGAAACATGTTGGTATAATGCCATATAGAAGTACAAGAGTTTCTAGGTTTTTCTACATTGAATAATTATCTCTGTGGGCGATTATCCCTATTACGGGATCCATGATTCAACCTTAATAAAAGAATCATTGGATTGGTTTTCCCTCTGGGGTTTTTTCCATGGGTTTACCCAAATCTTAGTGTTCTTATGTGCTTTATTTGGTTTCCTTATTTATGCTTTGATTGCATGTTTCATTGAGTAACATAGAAGCACTTTGATTCAGTAAATATATGTTACTTGGAATTAACTTCCTAGTTCTAGGTTGAAGGGAAATCTTGACATGGTATTAGAGCATACCAAGGTTTGAATTCTCTTTATAAAATAACCATGGTATCAAAGCATACCAAGGGTTGAATCCTCTTTATAAAATCAACATGGTATTAGAGCTGAGGATTTGAAGGAAAGAGGGAGACTCGCCTATGAAGGGAGGAAACAAAGAGGAAAAATATTATCAGGTAGATAACCAACAGAGGAAATCAAATGACATATTTTCAAAGAAACAAGAGTATTAGGAAGAAAATGTGTTTTTTTTTTGTAAAGGCATCCACAAGTCATAGTGTAGACAAGTGTGAACATCTGCAGGTCAAAGAATGGCAAGTCACGGATATCCATGAGTCAAATAAGGACAATTCGTGGATAGGATCTATAGGATAGTACAAGGTATTTGCAGCAGAGGGTTATCATAATAGATCTTGAAGATGATGAACACATTGAGGATTGAGGATAGGTTAGAAGGGGCAAAAAAATTCTAGGCTTGGAAGGTGTTGATGGGTCCTAAATCCCTTTAATTCAACAGCAGGAACCAAACCTGCCACTAAGGCCCAATTAGACTCTGTAGCATTTAATGGTGGAATGGTTCTCCAGATCTTGCAATCCGACCAATTAATCGATGGGATTTATGTTTTCTTGAGAAGGTGTCTGCTTTTGGACTTTCTCTTTTTTTATTTTCTCTTAGGTTGGAAAGATATAATATTGTAAGCCGATATAAACCAACTTGGAAACAAAATGGGAAAAGGTTCTAAAATACTAGTGAAGAGGTTGAGATTGGGAAACCCGCTACTCAAGCATGCAAATGACAATTCTATACCACATGCCTAGTACTAATACGTTAACCATGTGAGCATCCAATTACTGTCTGAGGCACTAATTATCAGAAAGAAAACACATATGCGATAAGATAATGGAAAGAAAAATAATTCACCTACACTAATCATACATGACATGATAACACAACGATTCATCTTCATCATTAAAGAAAAGAACTGTAAAACATTGCATCCAATAACTTAACAATAGATTCAATAGCTCTTACTCATTACAACATCAATTTATGAGATGAGATAGGAAATAGTTCTTCTCCACGTCCAATAACACATGCAGTTTGATGAAAATATAACTTGTCTCTGGTCCAGAAGGACTTCTCAATTAAAGATATCACGTAAATAGTTCTTAACAAACCAAAAAAGAGTTTCTTGCAGCAACCATCGAACTGAACTAATTGGTCTATGTTCTTATTTATAACATAAAATTGAATTGAAAATAATGGCTAAGTGTAGATAAGTAAACAAAAATTTTCACGTGGCATTCTCTTCTAATATTTTTTCTAATAATCAACTCAAGATATTACTCGAAAGGGTGACTTTTCTCATACTCCCACCAACTAATGAACAATTCCTCGCAGGTTTGGGCATATGGAAATATGTGTTGTTCCATCGAGAGTGTGTAGACTTCTATGATCTCCACCACATGCGTCTGATACTTTATCAGAATAGCACTTAACTGCTAAAGCAAAACCCGACTGCTGATTGGATGTTACAGAAATTGTTGTACCTTTCCTGGTGCTATGTCGGTCACCTTTTCTAGTCTTCCGTGTATCCAAAGGCCGGGGGCTGAATGAAAACCTTCTTGGTGGATGTCTTGATGACGTTCATGGTCTTTGGAGAGAATTCCAATTGTTTCGTGACTTCTGGGGAAGAACCTTATCCCACCTCTAGATTCTTTAACTTTGATGCTCTTGGAGATTTCTTGATGGTTGGTTTTCTCGGAACCATTGTTCCTACAAATGAAAGAATCCTTTAGGCATGACATACAAATAAATATTGGATAATAATGTATATATGAGGTAAAAAACACAACAAAATCTAGACTAGAACATACCTATAGCGCTTGCTAAACATTGTGGTTTAATACTCATGGGATCTCAAAGACTTCTTTAGGATTTCTCACCTCGCTCCTCTATCTAGCCTGAGCTTCTTTGTGTGCAGAATAATCTTGTTTACAATGGATGAAAAGAATTTGATGGGAATATATTACCAATCGTATCAACCAATTAATCGAGGTGATGAGTGAAATTCAAATAAATCTACCGCCAAATCTCTACAATTTAATTCATTGTGGGTTGAAGGTGGAGGTGTGGAGGGTGATGTGTTGTATCAGCAGGTTCAAACAGTCCTTTTGATTCACACATGAATTAGCAACTAATGCAATATTTTGTAATTGATTATCCCTTTAAATGTGTCGTATCTAGTGTTAAAACATCCCATCGTGTCACTTTATGAATGGGCAGGTTGGGGATGAATGATGCATGGTGAACGTTTCGTTGGAAACCTCCTGTTTATAATCTCTGATGCCGATTGGTTTCATCATACGGAGCTGATGTGGAAAAATTGACTTGGGGTGCAACTCGGGCCTCGGGAAGTGATAACGAATCAAGGGAAAACTTGATCATATGTTTAACTGATTTGGAAACGACACGTGATAGGTGGGGGGTAGATGGTTTGATCATGTATCCTAATCAGAGTCGGGTTTTTCAACAAGATGCGTGTGTCAAAATAAACCTAGTATTGTTGATGCCGAAAAGTATCAGGGTCGGTGGTCAGAGGGGGGGAAAAATTTGTTATGCCCTTTTTATGGACCTGCCTTCTCAAAAAATCGCCAATGCCAAGAGTTTCAGGGATTGGATATCGACACTTCTTTTTTTCCTTCATAAGCACTTACTGCTTCAGCCTTTTTCCGATGCTGAAGGGATCGGTCATCGACGATATCCTTGGTGAAGCTCATCGCAAAAATAAAAATCCTGTCTGTCGATGCCTATGAAGATCAGCGTTTGACTACCTTGGTTCTCTTGAGTGATTTATTTTCATCCTTAATCCTTTCCGATGCCAAATTTATTCAGCGCGTCGGGGAAGAGTCTTGACTGTCGATTCTTTAAGTAAATGTTAGTCTTTGAATTTATGGGTTTTCACATGGGTTTATGGGTTTTCGTATGAGAAACAAAAATGATAAGAAAAGGAAACATTTTCATACTAAAGTCGAAATAGACAGTGAAAAAGAATCAAGTGGTACCCAAAAAGTAAAATTTGACATAGCCTTTTTAGGGTGTGTTGAGTGCTCAACAAATGGCGATTTATTGGGAAGAAGAAGAATCTTTGTTCCTCCTTCATGTTTGGCTGATACGAAAGATGGTGGAGAACCTTACTGGATTTAAATAAGAGCTTCATTTACCCTTGCATTTGAAATTCTCTGGTTGATGCTTCTAGGTCTGCTTGTGGGGTTTTCCACCTTTATTCCTCCTTCATTTCTTGTAACCTTGACTCATTCCCCTTTGAAAACATCTAGTAATGTATTCACTAGCATGAAGCCTTTAATTACCTTTAATAACTTGCTACCATGTTTCTCCACTACCAGCGAGTGTCCATAGCTTCGCCGGAGTCACCCCGACATCACAGAGCTTGCTCCACTGCTAGGAAGCATCCATAGCCTCGAAAGAGATATATGCATGCCCTCTTCCACTGTTCACTCATTTTTTATAGTTAACTTTGATTTCGGCAGAATTCCCTGAGCGAGTGGGAGAGGATGACGTCTGTTTAATTTGAAAATCGAGATGGTTTAAGGTGAATCCTTTGGTACCTTTATCGAATAGGTTCATGTAGTCATTTTCATCTTTCCAACTTTCCCATAAGGTTTCACCAGACCACCAGGTAGACCTTTCTGCATTCTCCAGAGTTGTTCATCTGTGCGGGTTAGATAGAGGAATATTCAAAGAAACCGTAGGTTCCTTAGCGCTTCCTTGTGTTTTATGTGAGAAATGAGTTAGGAACAAAGTTCGCCATGTCGCATGATTTGAGGTCAACCATTTTCTTGCTAAACACAACCTTCAAAAGTGAGGAAATAAAAAAATCAAAAGAAAATAAAAAATCAAAGTAATTTGCATTCAACCTAGCTCAACCAACTCATGAAATACGTGCACAAAACATAAAAACTCAATTTTTTATCTTTATTTTTATTTTTTAATCGAAATATTGTTGTAAGGTTTGGCCATTTACTGGGAGAGCATAAGGTTCCCCCTTTATATTCTGCAACCGATAAGTTCCTACCCCAATCTTTTCAGCCACTTGGAAATGTCTAAGCCACAGATTTTGAAATTTAGAATGCTTCCCTTTTGGCTCGTTTGATCTGTCCCATTTTAGGACTAAGTCTCCTACTTCAAATTTCTTCTCTTTAGCCTTATTCTTATCAAACCATATTTTTACTATGTGTTGGTGGGCTATGAATTTTGACTTAGACTTTTCCCTTTCTTCCTCTAGCATGAGCAGAGTATCAATTCTTTGTTGTATGACTGATGAAGGTTGTCCTCCATAATCTTGGGCCAGTCGAAGAGATGGAAGATAAATCTCGTTCAGGAGAGTGGCTTCCTACTCATAAACCAGAAAGTACGAAGAATTTCCTATAGCTTCCTTGGGTGTGACCCTATCGTCCCATAGAGCGTTATAGAGTAGATTATGCCAATTCATTTGGTTTTCTGCCACTGTATTCTTTAATATTCTCACTAGGTTCTTATTAGTTGATTCTTCCACTTTGTTTCCCCGTGGATAGTAATTTGCCGAGTATCTAATTATGATTCCTTTTTCTAGAGAAAACTCTGTCAACAGGGTGGAAGAGAATTAAGTTACATTATCAAAAACTAGGATAGAAGGGACACCAAACCTTGTGATTAGTTGTTGTTCTATGAATTGGATTACCACGTTCTTGTTTACATGGGTCAGAGGGATGGCCTCTACCCATTTCATGAAATAATCAGTGGAAGTAAGTATATACTTATGCTATTTTGAAGAGCTTGGTGTAATCTCTCATATGATATCTAACTCCCATTTCTCAAAAGGCCTAGAGACAGTCATTGGTTGGAGTGGGATTGCTACTCTCTTCTCTCTCCCATCGCTTATTTCACAGGTTTTGTAGTTTCTAGAGTAAGTGTGAGAGTATTTGAACAAGGTGGACCAATAATAACCAACTCTCAGTATCTTATGAGTGGTGGTGTTTCCTGCAAAATGTCCACTGACAGGGCCATCATGGAGCTCCTTCAAAACTTTTTTTGCATCTTCATGTTCGATACATCTTAATAGTACCCCATCATAATTAACCCGGGAGAGTACCGAATTTATGAGGTGATATTGTGCAGATTTTAACCTGAGAGCTCTCCTTTCCCAAGGGTTGAGATTTTCTGGACAAGTCCCATGGTGAAGGAGATAAGTTAGCTTCCCGTACCAAGACTCTTGTCCTAGGGAGATGTATGAAACATTTCCACACCATAATTCCATTTCATTCTCCCAGCCAAAATATTCATTTACTTGGTCGTGGGCTTCGACCGTGAGTTTTCATAACCCTTTCCCTTTAAATAGTTTGGCATGTTTTATATCTAGATCAAATTCTTGAAATACCACCATCCAGTTCCCTCTTCTTTTCCCCATCTCCTGTTGAGTGAAAAAAGAGCGGACTGCAGGATGAGGTACAATTACTTTGGTATGGTTCATGAGGATGTAAGACCTGAAGTGTTTTACTACTTTATAAACTACATAATCCTGTTTAACTACGGAAGGATAATTTAGTTCATCTCCTTGGAGGTTAGTTCTCATGAATGACATGGGGGCATTATTGTTGTCATCATCCTTCTGAGTCAATACCGCAACTAACGATTGGTCAAAGGCAAAAGTATAGAGGAAGAAATATCTACTGAAATCGAAACTTTGTAACACAAGGGCTTGAGATATAGTAGTTTTGATGTTGTTGAAAGTGTCCTTTTGTTCATCATCCCATTTCAATTTGACATCTTTATGAATCATCTTTTGTAAGGGTTTGATAATTTTCGTGAAATCGGGAGTGAATTTCCTCACGAAATTGATTTGTCTGAAAAAATACTACAGAGATTTCTTGTTGTGAGGCAACGAGAGTTGAGATATGGCCTTAATCCTTTCTGGGTCTATGCAAATGCCATCTTGAGATATAATGTGTTCTAGCAGCTTATCTTCCTTGATGTCGAAAATAGCTTTTTTAGGATTTAAGGATATATCATATTTCCTACACCTTTCAAAAATTTGAGTTAAGTGTTGGATGTGCTATTCTGTATTCTTTGAATACACAATTATGTCATCCAGATACACTACCACACACTTTTTGATTAGTCCCCAAAATTCTACGTCCACGAACCTCTGGAAGGTCTCCCCTACATTGATTAACCCAAAAGGCATGTGTTTATAAGCGAAGGTTCCCCACTTGGTTCAGAAGGTAGTTTTCAAACGATCTTACTCTAAAACTAGGACTTGGTTGTAACCTGAGAAAATGTCCAGTAGAGAGAAGATATTCAATCTAGACACGGTCTGTAGTAGTTGCTCCATTGGCGAGACATGGTAATTTTCCTTTTCTGAAGCTCTATTGAGGTTCCTAAAATCTACACATAAGCGGATTTCTCCAGACATTTTCCTCACAGGAACTAGATTTGCTACCCATGCGGAATGCCTAACTTGGAAAATGGTTTTGGCATACAAAAGTTTCTTTAATTCCTAATACATGAGAGGTTCTAGGGATGGGTGATACTTTCATAGCTTCTGTTGGAAAGGTTTCACTTCGGGTCTTAACGAGATAGTGTGTTGAATGATGCGGGTATCATAAGTTTTCAGATCTCGATAGGAGCATGCAAAGACATATTGATATTGTCTGAAAAGTTTGAGATAAGCCTTCCTTTCCTTATTAGATATAGTCATGTTGAGATTCACATTATTTGGGTTTTTCGGGGTTCCAATATTTATAGTTTCATGTAGGGGACAAGAGCTACCGATATTTTCATTTTTAGGCCCCTTAAATCATTCCTTCAGGTCAAAAATATTTTCAAAATTAGATATCCCTTTCGGAATTGTGTGAGACTTCAATTTGTCAATAGGTTGACCTGTCTGAGGATCAGTTTGTGGAATAATTCATCATCAATAGCTAAGTCTTTGAAATTATCTTGGTTACTCAGAAAGTTTATGATCCGTTCATCCCCTTCAAAGAATTTCCAATTAGAAATATTGTTGGGCACCGATGGTTTGTAGAGTAGTTCCACAGTGAACTGGGAAGCTTCATAATCTTCTAGAGGTGATAGCCTCGAAGCAGATATGGCCAGGGAATCAACAAGGATGTTCTTTTCTTTGGGGATCATGGTGATATTGAAAGATTCAAAATGCTCTATCTACCTATGCACTTCCTTCTGATAATTCTTTAAGTGTGGGGAATTGCAATGTATAGTATTCCTTACTTGTCTAACGATAATCTCCGAGTCTCTAGAAACCTTTAATTATTTTACATTTAATTCTATGGATTTCTTTAACCCTTGTACTAGAGCTTCATACTCGGCGGTGTTATTTGTGCATTCAAAATCTAGTCTATAGGACAGGAAATGATATTTACCTTTTGGATCAATGAGGATGCATCATTCTCTTGATCCTTCCTATGATTTAGATCCATCAAAATATATGGTCCATATCTGTGGGCAAAAGTTAACTGTTTCTTCCTTCTTATTACTTTATTTCCCTCCTATATTTTGTGTGGTGATTTCTAGAACATGTTCTTGATAGAAGAGGGTTTCCTCTATCGGTGTTGGCGATTTCTCTTGAAAAACCATTTCGAAGTTCTAAGGGAGAGGGAGATCAGATGGAAGAGGGGAGAAGTTCCTGAAAAAGGAATCGTATGAATAATTGCCTAGCACATGGAAATCTGTCGACGAGGGTTCATTTAAGGTTTCTAGATAATGAACGTATGTTTCAGATATCTCTCCCTATCGATTCTGATCATATTCTTGTATCCCTTAAATGGTAGCCAAAGGTGTGCCCATTCGGTACTAAAGTACTTGTTTAACTTCTCAGACCAATATCAACTTAGTAATAACACATAGGCCTCTAGGATATCTACTACAATGATGTCAATCACTTGAAAAAACTTAGGATGTGTCGATATCCTGATCATTACATCTCAGAGTCCCCCCATGACTTTGACCTAGGTTATGTCTAGTTGTATCACATGTTTATCACTCTTGAGAGGGACTGTGTTTAGTTTTTTATAGATAAACGGTGGCATAACGTTAGAGGATGCTCTTGAATTGACCAAACAATTGTGGAGGTTATTGTTCAAAACTTTAAACGTCAAAACTAACAGTGGGATAGAGGGTTTTCCCTTCTTATATTCTGAGAAGGTATTCACAGTTAGTTTATTTACTAGATCCATGGAAGATATATTTCTTTGTTGTTCATTGCTTGTTGTAGGGTTTTCTACTGATTTCAAAGCTTGTAGCAGGAATTTGTTCTGTTGATGGATTCTACATATGTCCATAACCGATATATTAGACTTCAACTTCTTCAGATATTCAACTACGTTGTACTCCATTTTAGGTGATTCTTGGGTATGGATGCTAATAGGGTTCTTACCAGAAGCAAAAGGTGTTTTCGGGTGATTGAGAGTTGACCTTTCCCTTGACATTTTAGTGGTAGTAGGATCCTTTGAGACAGGAGGACCTTTACTTCTCATTTTCACAACCGAGACCTTTGTGGGTGGTTCTTGAACCTGAAATTAGTCATAGGAAGGAATAATTAGGTCAGGATCCCATATCAGCATGGTTGTATCTTCTGGTGGATCAATCTCTTCCTAGTCAACAACATTCATAACATAACTTCTTGGTTTTTCTATTAGGGAGACTTCGTCTAGAATCCGATTGGCCTTCAAATTCATGGCATGCACCCATTGAGGGAAATCTCTTTCAGAGGGGTTTTCTTGATGATAAGTACAAAAAGAATTAGACGAGACATTCCCTAGATCGATATTCAAGTTAGTTGGGGGAGGTTAAATTTCTTTGAATGGTGGGTTCCTTTTAAAGAAATCCTTATAGGGCCTTTGGCCTTGGTTTCCTTCCCCTGCATTTATGTTCATGTCTATGATATCCTTTGATAATTTCTTAACCATGCATTGTATATCTTCGATGTCTCCATCACCCTTGTTGGGAGTTTGTTCTTCTTGTTTCCCTGGTGGTCTAGTTAGAAGGACTCCTCTCCCGGGATGAGGTTGAACTTCATTCTTAACTAAAGAGACCTGACCTTCTTTACACCCTTTCATCTAGAATTATATTGTTTTAGCTTCTTCAAAATTCTCAGCTAAGGTTCGTTTGGAAGCTCTCTTCACAAACATTTAAATAGAAGCTGGGAGCACATTAGAATATACTTCGATTTGAAACTCCTGAGTTGGTTTGGCTTCAGGATGGAATTTTTTAAAGATGGTTGTGAATATTTGATTGAAATATGTAACCTTCTCTTTTGAACTCATGGTGGTTTTGAAAAATTCATCCATCAGAGCTCCTGTAGTGGTTTCTTCAGAAAATTTATCTAAAAAATCCTTTTGAAACTTTTTCCAACTAGTTATGGATCCTACAGGTAGGTTAAAATACCATGTGGAGGCTGAGTTCTCAAAAGTGTATGGGAACATATTGAAAACTATGTCTTCATGTTGGACGTTCATAAGTTTGATCGATAGTATAAATTTCTTGATATGATATTCAAGTAGTCCTAAGGTTTCTGGGTCGAAGTTAGGAATTAACTTCTCCGGATGTCAGTGAAGGTTATGGACTAGTACTAGGAGGGCCAAAGTGTATCTGGACATCTAGGGTTGATTTTTCAGTGGTGGGTTTCCCCTTTCTTCATTATGGTCGTTGTTCTCCTCCATATCTTCAGATTTTGAGTTAAACTCCTCCTCTTTCAAAAAATCGCTTGGTTTAGAGACATCACCGACTAGTGTTTCAGGTATCAGATCAAGAGGATCTTGGATTTCGATGATTACAAAATATATTAAGTCTTCTATCGTGTGCAAAAAAACCTCATCAGGAGTATTAACCACTAGTATGCTCTTTTTTTTTCTTCGAGGAAGTATCAGAGCTAAGGAAAATGCACCGATTTGTCGGGCATATGCTATTGTGATTCTTATGAATTGATTTAATTCCTCGTGAGGAAGAGCGTAAGGTATTTCAGGGTGCAAAGGTTCTTCCTCGGGCTTTGGTGAGTTACTCATTTCAGGAGTACTCAGCGTGTGTGGGTTGTCTTGGGAATGACTAGCCATGCATGTGGGTTGTTTTGAATCTGTAGTTTGTTTGAAATACTATGTGAAATATGTATTCAACCATTCATTCTTAGGCACTCCTTATAGAATCAATTATGTTGATGGGTCCTAAATCCCTTTAATTCAATAGTAGGAACCAAATGCACCATCGAGGCCCAATTAGAATCTGTAGTGTTTAATGGTGGAATGGTTCTCCAGATCTTGCGATCCGACCAATTAATCGATGGGATTTATGTTTTCTTGCGAAGGTGTCTCCTTCAGTTTGGACTTTATTCTTTTCTATTTTCTCTTAGGTGGGTTAGATATAATATTTTAATCTAGTATAAACCAACTTGGAAACAAAACTGGAAAAGGTTTTAAACTACTGGAGAAGAGGCTGAGCTTGGGATAACCCACTACTCAAGCATGCAGACAACAATTCTATACCACATGCCTAGTCTTAATACGTTAACTGTGTGAGAATTACTATTTGAGATACTAATTATCAGAAAGAAAACACATATGCGATAAGATAATGGCAAGAAAAATAATTTACCTATAGTAATCATCCATCACATGATAGCACAATGATTCATCTTCATCATTAAACAAAAGAACTGTAAAACATTGCATCAGATAAATTAACAATAGATTCAATAGTTCTTACTCATTACAACATCCATTAATGAGATGATATAGGAAATAGTTCTTCTCCACGTCCAATCACACATGAAGTTTTATTAAAATATAACTTGTCTCTGGTTTAGAAGGACTTCTCAATTAAAGCTAGCTTGGAAATAGTTCTAAACAAACCAAAAAAGATTTTCTTGCAGCAACCATTGACCTGAACTAATTGGTCAATGTTCTTATTTATAACATAAAATTCAAATGAAGATAACCTCTAAGTGTAGATAAGTAAAAAAAATTCTACACGTGGCGTTCTCTTCTAACAGTTTTTCTAACAGTCAACTCAAGATATCACTCGAAAGGGTGACTTTTCTCATACTCCGACCAAGTGATGAACAGTTCCTCGTAGGTTTGGGCATATGGAAATCTGTGTTGTTCCATCGGGAGTGCGTAAATGTCTCTGAGATCCACCACATGTGTCTGATACTTGATCAATCTAGCACTTAATTGCCGAAGCAGAGCCTGAGGGATGATCAGATGTTCCAGAAATTATTGTACCTGTCTTGACATTGTGTCGGTCACCTTTGCTAGTATTCCATGTCTCTAAAGGCCAGGGGCTAAATGAAAACCTTCTTGGTGGATGTCTTGATGACAAGCACCGACTTTGGAGAGAATTCCAATTATTTCACGACCACTAGGGAAGAACCTTCTCCCACCTCTGGTTCGTTTAGCTTCGACACTCTTGGAGATTTCCTAGTGGTTGGTTTTCTCAGAGGCATTGTTCTTGCAAATGAAACAATCCTTTTGGGCCGACATACAGAGAAATATTGGATCATAATGTATATATGAGGTAAAACACACAACAAAATCCAGACTAGCACATACCTGTAGCGCTTGCTAAACTCCGTGGTTTAATACTCACGGGATCTCAGAGACTTCTTCTCAATTGCTCGCCTTTTTCCTCTATCTGACCTGAACTTATTTGTGTGTAGAATAATCTTGTTTATAATGGTTCAAAAGAATTTGATGGGAAGATATTACCAGACGTATCAACCAATAAATCCAGGTGATGAGTGAAATTCAAATAAATCTACCACCGAATATCTAATATTTAATTCATCATGGGTTGACTATGGAGGCGCAGAGGGTGATGTGTTGTATCGGTAGGTTCAAACGGTCCTTTTGATTTACAAATGAATTAGCAACTAATGCGTGATTTTGGAATTAATTATCCCTTTAAATGCGTCGTATCTACCGTTAAAATGTCCCATTGTGTCTCTTTCCGAGTGGGCAGGTCGGGGATTGACGAAGCATGGTGAATTTTTCATTGGCAACCTCCTGTTTAGAACCTTTGACACTAATTCGTTTTGTCGTACAGAGCTAACGTGGAAAAACTGACTCAATGTGCAACTCGAGCCTCGGGAAGTGTTAACGACTCAAGGGAAAACTCGATCATATGTTTAACCAATTTGTCAATGACACATGATAGGTGGGTGGTAGATGGTTTGATCATGTATCCTAATTAGAGTCATGGTTTTCAACAAGATGTGTGTGTCAAAATAAACCTAGGACTGTCGATGCTGAAAAGTATCGGGGTCAATGGTCGGATGGGGGAAACAATCTGTCATGCCCTTTTTACGGACCTACCTTCTCAAAAACTCGCCAATGCTGAGAGTTTCAGGGATCAACTATCGACGCTTGATTTATTCCTTCGTAAGAGCTCTCAGCTTACTCCTTCAGCCTTTTGCCGATGTCGAAGGGATCGGTCATCAACGACATCCTTGGTGAAGCTCATCGCAAAAATAAAACTCCCATCTGCCGATGCCGACGAAGATCAACGTTCAGCTACCTTGGTTCTCTCAATTGATTTCTTTTCATGCTTAATCCTTTCCGATGTTGAATTTCTTAAGCGTGTTGGGGAAGAGTCTTGACTGTCGATTCTTTAATTAAATGTTAGTCTTTTAAGTTATGGTTTTTTTCACGCTCAAGAAAACTTTGAGAGTCTTAAATGAGAGACAAAAATTATAATCATAGGAAACATTTTCATAATAAAGTTGATATAGACAGTGCAAAAGAATCAAGTGGTACCCAAAAAGTAAAATTTGACATGGGCTTTTTAGGGTGTGTTGAGTGCTCAATGGAAGGAAAGAATTCTTCTTCTATTAGAGGATAATGACCTAAAATAGTATGTTGAGGTTGTGGTTGCAAACCATATGGATCCACAGGAATTTATAGTTCACAAGAAGAATGAAGTGAAGAACAAGCGAGCGTTTCTAGAATTGGTTAAAGATCACTTGATTCTACACATTTTTGAGAAGAAATCTACCAAGGAAATGTATGATTCTTTGGTGAGTGTATACCAAAACAAGTATACACGTAGTTTTCTATATTTGAAGCACCAACTTCAAGTTGTTGGATGTTTAGTGAGGAAAAAATTGTGAATTATCTTATGAATATTATAGAGATTCGAGATCAGATTGTAGCGATTGGTGAGACAATACAGGATATGGAGTTGGTGAATTTATCATTGAGACATATTCCAAAGTCTTGGGAACCTTTTGTGCAGGGGATCTGTGTATGAGAGACAATTGCAGGGTTTGATAGGCTATGAAATGATTGTATTTAGGAGGATACTCAGTTAGAGTCCAGGGATGGTTTGAAGAGGATCCATGATGATAAATTTTGTCTTTCCAATCAGGAAAGGAAGGGAAAGTTCAAGAAGATTTCCAATGGAGATTCAACTGCTCAAGAAGGAAATAAGAAGAAAGACATAAGAAAATTCAAGTGCTTTGCATGTCACAAGTTTATACATTTTGTAGGTAAATGTCCACATAGGAAGAATGGGGGAAACAAAACACAATCAAAGGTAGTTGCGTCGAAAAATGATCAAATGGACAAGTTTTGCAAGAAGTTTGAATAAACAGAGTTCTTAGTGATTTCTTAGACTTCCATGGGAATCATATCAGTTGATTCATGGTTGATATATAGTGAAGCTACATGTCATATGACAAGAGCATGAGAGTTTTTCGAGAGCTTCATAGAGTCTGACTCAGAGATGTATGTGCAATTTGGTATGGGTAACAAGCATGTATTGAATGAATTTGGAAAAATGCACTTCTATATGGATTCTGGAGGCACATTGAGAGTGTAGGATGTGTTATGGGTCCCAAAAAACAAGAGTGTGATATTAGTCTTGATGATTGAGAAGAAGGTATTTGAATTAGAATTCCAGGATGGAAAGGCACTCATTATGCCCAGAGGATATAACTCATACAAATAAACTTTCTTTGGATTTAGAGAGAGTAACTTGTATAGGGTAAATGGCCAACCTATGAGAAATTTTTTTAGTAGGATGGTGATAGAGAATAGGGAGAAGGTAGCTCCAAAGGTTGATAAACTTAGAGGGAGTCATCTTTTACGTTCATGTGGGAAGGATCATCCTTCCAAGTTAGTCAAGAAGGATTCATGGTATGAGATGGCCATGCAGGATACTCAAGAGAAGGAGACTTCTAGGAGAATGTTCAAAGGCAGTGAGAATTGGGAGATAGATCAGACCATCATGGCAGGGATAACTTCTATGTTAGAGGAAGAAACCAATTAGGGGTATTGGAGAGCAGGAATGGTAGTTGATCTTGTAGAAAAGATAGAGAAAAATAGAGGTGGGAGAAGTACCTTCCTTGCTAAGAGGGAGTGTTGATGTTTTGGTAGCATTGTACAGGTACTTCAACATAGGCATGTGTTTTCCATGTGGAAGTAGTCGAAAATATTATAGTCTTGAGTTTACTTTATTTAGAAGGAATTAATTAAAGTAAAATTGTATTTATTAGTGAATTGAGTTATTTAAGGACATACGTAGCATGCAACATGTAACATAAATATTAAGTGGGTGTGAGAAGTAATCTCAATTATAGATCACTTTGAATATTAGAAATAAATTGTAAATAGTGATTATAAAATCAAGATTGGGGTATAGGAGAAGTCACTTTTAACGAGAGGTCGAGGTCAAGAGACTTGTGTGAGATACACTTGTGAGAGAATTTGAGAGGAAGTCACTTCGTGAGAGACCAAGGTAGGGACTTGTGTGACATACACTTGTGAGAGACTTGGTGAGAGACCAAGGTTGAGGCTAGAAAACAAGGACTTTTGCTAGTAAGGAGTGTAGGAGAAAAGAAGGACTTTTTATTACACTAGAGTGAGGAGATCTCACTGGTTGGGTGAAGAGAATTCATGCAAGTATTGATGATAGGGTTGAATAAAAAAGGATCATGATTCAATATCTTGATAGTTGGATAAGGAATGAAATCTAGAGGTCATATAGGTCAAGGAGGAAAGAGAGCAGAAGTAGCCACAGGTGGGTTTCAAAGGACAAAGACCAAAGGGAAGAGAAAAGTCGTACAAAGGTTGTTGTACAGACTTTTCATATAAATCCATGGTTCTTAGAGGATATAGGCATGGATATCCCAGTGTCAAAGAAGGGAAAGGCATGGAAACGTGTGGGCCAGAAAAGGGAAAGTCATGTATGCATTGGGAAACATGTTGGTACAAGTTCGTACAAAAGTACATGAGTTTCCAGGTTTGTCTGTAGTGTATAATTATCTTAGTTTACCATTATCCCTGTTACAGGAGCCCTGATTTGACCTTAATAAAAGCATCATTGGAATAATTTTCCCTCTGGGTTTTTTCCATGGGTTTACCCAAATATTGGTGTTTTTATGTTCTTTATTTGGTTTCCTTGTTTATGCTTATGTTACATGTTTCGTTGAGTAACCTAGATGTGCTTTGATTAAGTAAATATATGTTACTTGGAATTAACTGTCTAGTGCTAGGTCTAAGGGAAATATCAACATGGTATTAGAGTATATCAATGGTTGAATCGGATTTAGAAAATAAACATGGTATCGGGGCGCACCAAGGGTTGAATCCGATTTAGAAAATCAACACCCTACACTACCTTAGTTTCTAGAATTTGGTAAATCATCCAAGTTCCAATTAAGTAATTAGTCACAACTATCCTAGAAGCACTAGACTACTAAAATTACTCACTCCCTATAGACTTACTATGATCAAAAAACCCTGATGAATTTGTATATATAATGATATATATAGAAAATAACAAAGTTCAACACTAAAATATTGACCAAGAACTATTGTCCATGCCAATACCAACCATGCTCAAGTTGTTATATTTGGCCACCACATTTTCCAATATTCAATGCCTTCGTATATATACCACCAAAGATAATGGAATGTTATCGTAAGGCCATCAACAAACCTATAATCACTCTTTATTATTATACCCATATTCTCCCTTATATTCTCTGATTGATGCCAAACCCCCCTTTGGGGGTGGTTCATAATCTTCCCCCGAAACGTGCCTTTGGGGGAGATTTTGAACCAACCCCAAAGTGCCTTTTGGGGAATTTCTTAACCTCCCCATGCACCCCCCTATAAAGGAAGTTTTGGGGGAATTTAAAATCCTCCCCGAAAGAAGATAAAAATATCCTCCAAAAAGGAAATTTTGGAGGCGATTCAAAACTATTCTTAAACTATCGTTAAAAGACCTAACTTTTAACATTAGTTATTTTGGAGGTAGTTTTCCCAAAACTCTCATAATTCCCTCTTTTAGTGATGGGAAAAAAACTTCCTCTAAGGGATTAAAATGTAGTAGTGATAAACTCTGTACTATTTTGTATTGATGATAAGAAAACCATAATATACATCTTTGTGAAAGAATGATACTCAAAAACATAAACTAAAGTAGATACACCCTTTATAGATAGAAGAGTTGCAAATGAACGATTTAATAGTACTTTAGCCACATGAAAAGGATCAAATTAGTCTTTATAACAAAATGGTCCCACCTATAACATCATGTTGGGAATCACTTAATAAAGTTTGAAATTGACCAATCATGCTACAACCTAATAAATAAAATTGACAAACTCTGTAGTCTATTAATTTTACACAAGTACAAGTATTGTTAAGAATAGCTAGCCTATCATACCAATATCACTATAGTCAATAATGATCACATCCCTATAGTAAATACAATGTATTGAACCTTGTATTGTTGTAGCACAAATTTATTTGATGGCATACCCAAGATGAAATAATTTAACCTTTTCTTCAAGTTCAATCTTGGTAGTTTGTTTGATGATTTTTAAAATTTTAATATTCACACCCATATGCATTTTTACATAAATCTACTACCCAATTCACTTCTATCCAACTATTAAAGTCATGAATTATTCTGAAATACATGGTTTGTGATGCCATTCCAACAAGAAACCTAGTTTTCTATTTATGTGTCTCAATAATATATTCAATGTGTATCACCTAACAAAATCTTCAACCAAAAATTGTAGGGATTTTTACTTGAAATGATACATGTCTAATATCATTTTAATATATAAGAGAAGAACGTATAATACTAGATTATTTTGTAATAAAATCAATATCTATATACATATAGTACTAGATACAAATCCAAGAGGGAAATTCCCTAACTATTGTGAAAAAGATTTGTTTAAATTCTAGAATTCAATGCAATGCCAAGGTAGTGGATTTGAGAGGCCCTGTCTTTGTTTTTCTTGAATGAATTCGTCTAGGATGAAGTATATGAAGGAGATACAATTAGTAACAAGAAGAAAATGAAGTCAATAATAGTATATTAGGATGAGTTATTCAATCCCATAATATCCTTTCATAGACATGAATGGGGTTTAAGACCATAAATTAGTGGATTATTTTACTAAGACATATATTATGGAAATTGATAAAAATGGAAATAGGACATCTAAGAATACCAAACATAATAAATCTCTAATTTGGATTCCTACAATTGTTTGCATGGGTTTGGAGCCTCTACCTTCACAGGTTGAAATTGTTAGTTAAGTCAGTTGGGTCAAAAGTTGTGGATTCCCAACATCTATGTAGTGTTGGAAAATTGCTTGTCATTGATGTCAACCCTGGAAGAAGTCCAAAAGCCTCTATAAGTAATGAGTTTATTTGAAGAATTCTCCAAATTTTTCCCATTGTGGTGTATCTTTAAGCATGGCCCTCACGGGAAGACTCTTTGAAGAAGTCTACAAGAAACCTTGAGAATATGGTTAGAAAGCCCCAAAGGTGTGGTCATGAAGCCCAAATTTGAGTGGAGAAAACACATACGAAGGACATAATAACTGCATGAAAAACTGCCATAGATGGTTAGTCCTCATCATGTTGTTTCCAATGGTAGGTGGTATTCCACGTGGTTCCTCATGGTTGAGAAGTTATACTCTCTTAAAGTTGAAGCCCCGAAGTATGGTCAAGAAGCCCTGGATATAAGGTCAAAGAAGTTACAATTCAGACCCAAATAAATTAAAGGAAAAATAATTGTTGCGACAATAAGTTATAGGTCATACCTAAAGTCAAATAAAGGAGGCACTTGGATAAGTACAAATACACATCAAGAACCTCTCACTTGTTCATCCAAGCAAGTGATATTTTGTGAATGGAGCTAGAATAAGTGGGTTTGCACTTATGCTAGGAGGATTAGAGATCTGAAGAAAGAAAATATGGCCTAAGATAAATGAAGTCAAGGAGAGCAATGAGTACGGAAGTGGCTGAACTAGATTTTATAGGTTATCTATGTGTTTTAATGGATCAAGGCACAAATGTTTAAGGTAATCCACAGGTTGCACTAGAGAAAGGCGCAAATGTATGTGGGTAATAATAAATCAAGGCACAAATGTTCTTTGGTAGATAGTGTATGAATCACATATTTGTGGAAAATTCTTGAATAAGGTGCCACTCTCTTGATGTTGAAGTTGAGGAAAGTATGAGATATGATGTACTGTGTTTTATAGAATGAAAAGTTATGTTATTATATATATTTTGAGGCTTGTATCTTGAAGGTCATGGTATATTGTTAAGTGATGTGGGTGGGAAAGCCCCCTACGGACTCGCACTAAGGGTTCTTTAATGCATGCAAAAATGACCCTTTAAAGTATCCTACTTTTTACTATCATCCCGACATAGACCCCACATTCATGCATAAAACACAACGATAAAAGGATCCGGTAACTCTACCTTGAAATCCTCATTTGGTTTTGATCCTTTTGCGTTCAGTTTCTCCTTGACTACAAGTATCCTCCCAAAGCCAACTTGCATTCATAAACAGACAAACAAAGAACTCCAAACATGCATCTTATATATGAATTAGTGGGTTAGAGGTTTTAATAAAATATAACCAAAACTTAATATTGAACACCTCATATGGCGGAACGGGAAAAGTAATTATTTCTTATTAACCTCACAAAAGTAAATTACAATGGTAAGATCGGCCACTGCTCCTCGAACCTGATCCTAGGCTCCTCTTCAACTTTGCACCAACTGCTTCTCTTCTTCAGTTCTCACAAAATGGTTGCAAAACATTGGGGCAAGGGGAATACAAAAATTGGCAGAGTTTATTTGCTCTTATTTTTCTCTTTTTGAATGGGACCCCTACCGTTTCTTTTATAGGATAAAAGAGGCTAGTTATCCAGTTGAGTGACCAACTATGAGTGGTCAAACAGTTTAGGAAATTACCCATAAATTTGTATTTTGTCTGCAAATTTCTATTTTTTATGCTTTTGTCAGTATACACGGGTTGTAATGGGTCAGCTAGTGTATACACGCGGGAAGCAGTGGTGCAGGGCATGTACATCTTCAAAAGGATGGTTTTTAGAAGAGTTGTTTAATGGTGGCTTGGAAAAAATGGAAAGTGAGATGGCCTCATGCCAGGTATGCATGGCTGGTACAAATTAGGGTTATAATAGATGCCCCTTAATGTGTGAGGTCAGAAGAGCATCTGATGGCCAAAATACATTACCAATATTCACCAACGTACGAAGCGAGTGATCCCAGGGACTAGAGTTCGGGAGGTTCCATCTGTAAAATAACAATTGTATCACCGAGGCAGATATACACATGCTCATAATGAAATAAAACCATGGCTGCCAATCAAATACACTGCAGATCCATGTCATATAACTATATAAAGTGTAGCCATGAGCAATACATAGTGGATATACATCTCGAAATCAAAAAGATATACATGTATAGTATCCATCTTCAAGAAGCTAATGATGCTTGATGGATAGAGATGAGGCCTTCAGAGCTTGAGAAACAAATTAAAAATCTTCATAACTCAGGTAGGAGTGTAATATGAGTGTATGAATTCACTAACCATAGGTCTTCGACGATTTTTTAGGGAGCAGACTAGAGGATATTGATGATTAGGCTGAGGGCTTCACTGATTTTGAACAAAGACTTGATTGGGCTTTCGGGATGGTCGGGCATGAGGTCAAGAGAAAAACTGCAGAAGGGCTGACTCAAGCTTGGTAAAAACTTCCCTTGGACAATAGAATGACAAATGATGAGACTCAGGAAGCATGGTATTGACATAAGTTCACGATGCAGGAGGCAACACAAACTCTCCATATGTTTGGAAGAATAACCAAATGAAGGAGGACACAACTCTATGTAGTGAGAACAACTTTATAATGTCATATTAAATCCTAGAGCTTGACAAACAAATGAAAGGATGTGCTTTGTCCAAGGACGACTCATTGTGCTGCCAACAAAAAGAAAATACTTTTCCATTCCTCTTTTTGGGGTATATTTGATTTTTTTGTCTTTTTCAATAATTTTTGGGAAGCTTGAAAAAGAATAAAAGAATGATACGTTACAAAGGAGGAACGAGTGTTGCAAACATACTAGTTCCAAGCACAAGGAACACACTAATGTTCAAAGAAAGAAAACATATGGAGGAAAAGGACATTTGGGACAATCCCTCCATGGGTCAAGGTGTGAAGACGCAGAGGAAAAAGTGCTACAAGGCTTGTGTATAAGTTATGCTTCAAAATTTTCAGTTGAGGGCAACCTGGAGCCGGCATTAGGCCAAATACACAGGAATGCAAATGTGATTAACAATCCAGAGAAGGTAAGCTTGACGGTTTTTCATTTTTAGAGAGTCTGAAAAAATGTAAAAGGAGACTCCACTAGGGTACCTTTTTCAAAGGTATTATTAGTCGGTTCGAAAAAGGGGTAAACTAGCACCGAAAATACATCTATTCAAAATCATTTTAACGAGTGTGACAAAGACAATATCACTTGAAAATATTTTCACTTTTAAGGAGTTTGAAAAGAGCTTAACTATGGACTCCGTATGGGATGTCCTTCTAGACCATTTTAACGAGTGTGAAGGAATAAGGTCACTCAACGATCTTTTCAATTTTAGGGAGTCTGAAAAGAGCTTAACTATGGACTCTGTGGGGGTTCCTTTTTCATAAATTTAGTCCCTCAGGCCTGAAAAAGGGTTAAAATTATACCTAAGGATACTCTTCTAGAGAACAGAGGCTCCTAGAGTATACCTTTGTTCTTACATTTGACCATCCGAACTGAAAAAGGGGTAAACTACTGCCGGACAGACGTGCCTTCAAATTTCAGTTTAGTGAGTGTGAAGGGAAACAAGATCGCTCGACATTCTTTTCATGTTTAAAGGGTCTAAAAAGGGCTTAAACGAAGACCCGTGGCGATATGAATCATGTATGAAATTGGTTCAGGTAGAGCCCACTGCTAGGATTATACCAATATTCTCTTCGATAGTCATCTTGGAAAGTCTCCCAAAAGGGAAGAAAACACAAACCAAGGAGTAAGTCCTCCCATGGCATAGATTATGTAGTCATGGCTTCAAGGATAGACTCATCTGAAGGCAATTCAAAATCTTAGAAATCATGCAAGCGAGGGTCGACAGTCCCAAAGGGTGAAGTAAACTGATCATATTCCATATGACGATGGAGGCTCTGGCCAGGACTGGTGGACTAGTATATGAACCAAGAATCACAAGCACAAGGGATTGAGGATCTACAAACAACGAGACCATACTCAGAAGGAGACTCAAGATCACTTGGACCAAGAGAGGGGAGCAACGTCTCCCATGCCTCTACTGGATAAACCAATGGATCAATTGCTGAGACCAAGTCTTGAGAAGGAAAACATGATTGCACAGGTTCCTTCTTAGAAGCAATTGAACATCAAAGATAAGATGACACATAATTAACCTGTGGCAAGGTAGAGTCTACATGAACACTAGGAACATATAAAAGGGAAACCTGAACTAACGCCGAATTAGGATGGTGATTATCATATTCCAGTTGGTCGATAGTGACAATGCTTCCATTGTGAGGGAAGTGCATCACCCGAAAGAGCGTAGACACCACAACGTTCATAGCATATACATAATCACGCCCGAGAAGCATATTGAAAACTAATGGGCCTTTCACCACTATAACATCAACAAGGACAATCTTCCCACCTAAACATATAGGCAACTGAGGAAGAACCCCCAAATATTCACTAGGACGTCTGTCAAAAGCCAACAGCTCATGCGAAGTAGATACAAGCTTGAGAGATCCCAATACTTTCCAAACCGAGGAGGATAAAATACTTGTGGAGGCTCCTTCATCCACGATACATCGATAGATGTTTGTTGAATTAAATTCAATCCTTATTTGAAAAGGTGCAGAAGAAGGAAGATGAGGCTCAACAAGATCATTCCAATCAAAGGAAACCATCCTAGGGCTTGGAGGGGTTGTGATCAGAGAGAGCGGAATTCCCCCTTGTTCTGAAAGTTGGAAACTGGAAATGCTAAAAACATAGTTGGTAGACACTTCACTCCCCAAGAGAGGAGTGAGATCAGCCAAAGATGGCATCGACATGACCACTTTGGTAGACTCGACACTCTTTAAGAGAAGAATGGTATCAACATAAGATTGCAATGACGTGACCACTTTAGTAGACTCGACACTCTCCAAGAGAAGAGTGGGATCAACTGAAGATCACGATGGCGTGACCACTTGCTCAACCAGTGACTAGATCGGTTGTGAGACTACATGGTCTAAAGTCAACTCACCCCTAAAAAGATGAGTGGTATTAGCCGATGACTACATCGGCATGACCACTTTCTCAACCAATGGCTCAATAGGATGAGACACTACAAGGTCTAAAGGCACCTTACCCCTCAAAAGAGGAATGGGATCAGCCGATGACTGCATCGACATGACCACTTTCTCAACCAATGGATGAATAGGCTGCGATACTGCATAGTCTAAAGACACCATACCCCTCAAAAGAGGAGTGGGATCAGCCGATGACTACATCGACATGACCAATTTCTCAACCAATGGATGAATAGGCTGAGAGACTACAAGGTCTAAAGGCACCTCACCCCTCAAAAGAGGAGTTGGATCAGCCGATGACTGCATCGGCATGGCCACTTTATCAACTAATGGATGAATAGACTGCGAGGAAACCTCATAAGACTCAGAATTATAAGAGCTTGTATTTAGGCACCACAATATTTGTACCTCTGGAATGCCAGGACATAGATGAGTAAGGTGATCTCCCTTGCAAAGCTTACAAGGGAACTTAGTCTTATGACCTATTCATCTAGGTTTCTCAACAGAATCAATCCCCCTAGCATGACTAGCACTGATTGATTGCACATCTCCAACATTACTTGTAGAGGGTGGGTGCTTTCCCCCAGCATGAATTGCAGAGGCTGTTGACCTATCTCCAACATGACACATAGAGTTGGTGATTTCTTCTTCCTGTTCTTCCTCTTTCTACTTCATTTAGACTTCTAGTTACTAGTAACTGTACTTTCACCAGATGCAGGAGAAGGAGGAGGAGAAGACTTTGCTGACAAAGGAATATCAAAATTATGCCCATGACATAAATTCCTTAACTGGGAAGCATCAAGAGAATTTGGGACATTTGGAATGGTACCCAACCAAACCGGTAATCCCACATTCAACCCAGGAATGTACAAAGTGGCCATCAAAGGGACACCAACGTTTCCGAAGAAGGGAAAAGCACAAGAATCCCCTTGTGAAGGGGTTCCTTAGTTGGCATCGTTAGGAAATTTAGCCATGAATATCTTATGCACAGGTTCTCCCCTTGCAGGATCATTCAAATCCATAAAAGTCTCACACTGACTCTAAAGAACCAGTGTTATCAAAACAACGCCTAAAAAGAGGCATCTCCACGTTTCTAAGAAGAAGACCAAAAATTCCTCATGACCAGCAGAGTTGGTGGTCTACCACCCTAGGTTAGAGACCCAAAGCAATGATTGACTAACTCACTATGGAAAACTAGGGAGCACAGAGAACACACTAGAAAAATTCCTAAAGGCAAATCAAACAAACGACTAACTAGTTTGAAGAACAATTACACTAACCAACACTAGAGAAAATTACTGGTGCAAGTGCCACTCAAATATGAAAGAACCATTCAGGTATACTCTGTAAAGCATGGCCCAATGTCTTCTTTAGGTACCATGGTATACCCCTGCAGTCACATGTGTATGTCCCTAAAATAAAGGCAACTAGGTTACCAGCGCACGAATAGTCACGATGTGGGTACAATCGATAGTCGGGTAGACCACAATGAGAAGGGTATCAAGCTCGAAAATTATCAAGGGTATCGAAAGCAAGTGTTCCCGAATATGAACAAGGAACTCAAATGGATTCGAGACCCACAAAGCTCTATGGAAAATGTGATCAACGAAATCCCAAGACAATATCTCTATATGCATTCTCCACTACGCTTGGTCTGGCTTTGGAGGGGTTATCTCCGCTAGATTTCCGCATGTGACCTCGTGTTTATCCCTTTTGTTAGAGGGGGGTCCCAGATAACTTCCATGTTACTTGACTTCTACACTCCCTAACCTAGACTCATATGTTTGATTTAACGTCCTTGAAGAGTTTCCTCTCCAACCTAATTCAAGGCCCTAACCCTAAACTAGTTGGTTGACCCTACAAGCATAAAAGTCTATTTGTTTTTAATTAACATTCTTTTTAAGGCTTTATTTACTCAAAAGGTGTGGTAGTGCAACTGACGTTGTTAAGAATCTTGCGAATAAATAAATAAATAAAAGATGAAACTTACAAGAATACTAGCAAAGAAGTATTATTTTTCTTATTTTTCTTTTGAAATGTTTTTAAAATTACAAGAAAACACAACGCTATGCTAATTTATTTTTCTTTTTCAAATAACAGTGCAAAGCAAATGCCAAGAAAGAAAGAGACCTAAAAAGCTAAGTTTTTTTTTTAATATTTTCTTCCAATCAAAGAAGAAATAGCAAAAGATTCTAAAAGAAACCGATGAGTACACGATTCATGGCCCCTCATTTTTCTTAAGATTTCAAGCTAAAAAATAAGACAGAAAAAGCTAGTTGCTGTCAAACCTAGGCCAAAGATTGCAACAAATAGAGACCAGGACTAGATCAAGAAAATACATGAAAAATATGGAATTATTTAGGGAAGAGAATGACTGCCTCTTCTTTAAAAAATATTTTCTTGATATAGGTACACTATTGTCACTTCAGCAGACAACGTATGTACGTGGGTTCTCTAAAGGTAGGCCGCATATGTACATGTGCAGGATGACTGCAAGCCACGTACACCTCTGTCGATTTTTCTAAAAGAAAAATAAAAACCAGGCATCAAGGTAGGGAGTACTGGTATGGAAGACCATAATCCCTTAAAGACATAGAAACTTACAAAAGATAAAAAAAAAAGACAAGAAAAATGACGTCAAACCTAGGCTTACAAGACTGTAACAATAGAGACTAGGGCTAGATCAAGAAAACCCCTGAGAAATATGGATTCATTCAGGGAAGAGGATGATTGCCTCTTTTTAAAAAAAAAAATCCTTGACATAGGAACAAAACTATTACTTCAACATCTAGTGTATGTACGCGGGCTGCCCAAAGGTAGGGCATGTATGTACACCTGTAGGCCCACTACAGGACGCGTACATCTCTGTAACTTCTCAAAAAAAAATATGAAAACTAATAGTCCAACAAAACAGGCAGGGAGTACTGGTATTGAAAACTAGAATCCCTTAAAGACACAAGAACTTACTTTGATAAAGAAGATGCCAGGAGAATTTTGATAAAGAAAAGCTAATCTAAGCTTATACCTAGGCTACAAACTACAACAACAAAGACCAGGACTAAATCCAGAAAACCCCTGAGAAGGATCACTTCTGACAGGGAAGAGGATGACTACCTCTCCTGTAAAAAAACAAATTCTGAACTCAGGCACACTACTGACACTTCAGTAGCCAGCATATGTACGAGGGTTGTCCAAAGGTAGGGTGCGTATGTATGCCTGCAGGCTCACTACAGGTCGTGTACACCTCTATAACTTCCCAAAAAAGAAAAAATCAATTAAGCAATCAAAGCAAGGAGTACTGGTATAGAAGACCAGAATCCCTACAAACTCAGAGTCTTGCTAAAACTCAGAAAAAAGGTAATCAAACCAATTTAAAATACCGAAAAAGTATTTCCAAAACACCCTAGAGATATTCCCCAGTACGATCGCCAATTGTGGTGTGGGTGGGAAAACCTGCTACAGACTAGCACTAAAGGTTTTGTAATGCATGCAGAAATGACCCTTTAAAGTCTCCTAGTTTTTACTATCATCCCGACATAGACCCCACATTCATGCATAAAACACAAGGATAAAAGGATCCAATAACTCTACCTTGAACTCCTCCTTTGGTGTTGATCCTTGACTACAAGTCTCCTCCCAAATCCAACCTGCATTCATAAACAAAAAAACAAAGAACTCCAAACATACATCTTATATATGAATTAGTGGATTAGAAGTTCTAATAAAATATAACCAAAACTGAATATTGAACACCTCATATGACAGGGCGAGAAAAGTAATTCTTTATTATTAATGTCACAAAAGTAACTTACAATGGTGAGATCAACCACTGCTCCTCAAAATTGGTCCTGAGCTCTTCTTCAACTATGCACCAACCGCTTCCACATATGCTTCTCTTATTTAGTTCTCACAAAATGGCTGCAAAATATTGGGGCAAGGGGATTACAAAAATTGGTAGAGTTTCTTTGCTCTTATTTTTCTCTTTTTGAATGGGACCCCTAACTCTTATTTTATAGGATAAAAGAGGGTAGTTATCCGGTTGAGTGACTGGATAGGAGTGGTCAAATGGTGTAGGAAATTACTTGGAAATCTATATTTCGTCTGCAACTTTCTATTTTTTGTGCTTTTTTCAGTATACGCGGGCTGTAATGGGTGAGATGGCGTATACACGTGGGCAACAGTGGTGCAGGGTACATACATCTTCAAAAGGATGGTTTTTAGAAGAGTTGTTTAATGGTGCCTTGGAAAAAATGGCAAGTGAGATGGCCTGATGCCGGGTATGCATGTATGGTGCACATTAGGGTTATAACATTAAGTCATATATTGTAGGTTATGTTACATGGTTGAGGCATATCATGAATGGTATGGAATATGTTTGAGGAACATATTTTGGTACAAGGTTGAGGAATATCATGAATGATATGACATATGTTTGAGGCACATATTTTGGTACATGTTTGAGGCATATCATGAATGATATGGAATATGTTTGAGGAATATCCTTGGTATATGTTTTATGTAGGCTATTGCATATGTGTTGGGTTTTTATATTCTTTGCAGTGAAATTCTAGTTGAGGTGGATCAACTGACAGTCGAAGGTCAAGGTGGTTCGACCAGGTAAAGTTGAATTCAAAGATATCAAAAAAGATTTGAAGGTTGAGGTGGTTCTACTGGGTAAAGTTGAAGTCGAATATATAGAAATATAATCAAATAGGTTCAACCAACAAGAGGTTGAAAGGAAGGTGTGTAGAAACCGAATGAAGACCGAATGAAGGTCGAATGGTAATCTGACTTGGTAGTCGACTGTAACAAAATATTGAGATTCATAGGATTTGTGTCCAATGATCTGTGTGGATCTATAACCATTTTTGGGAGCCTTTTATTTAGGTTTTTTCCTACTGTAAAGAATATAAAGAAGTTGTATTTTAATTTTGTAAATTCTAATCTTGAATTAATAATCGTAGAGGTTGTTGGTCATGCAGATGTAAGCCAAATTGGATGCAGGGTTGTTATTGTGTAAATAAAGAAGGTATGATGTCGATTGTGTCTTAGGTGTGGAACAAGGTTAGACATGTAACCTTTTATTCTGAATGAATTTGAAAACAAGAGATCAAAATGCTCAAGGAATGTTGGTTTTCCCGATTTGGGTTTCCAAGGTAAAATCTCTATGTACTGTGTTTTTTCATTGTCATTTATTGTCTTGATTAAATCATTCTTCCTCTCTTATTCTAGGTTTAGTGTGGAAGTGTTTCTCATTTCCTAATATGTGGTATTAAATATTTCTTTAACAAACTTGAATCTGAGCTAAACCATAGGTTCATTAAGAGTCGTAAGTAAAAAATATTTAAACATTGTGTTAAAGAATGGTGAGCAGCTCGAGAATAAAGATAAAAAAAATTCAATTGCCATAATTTTGATCTTTGGAAGCTTAAAATTGAAGATCTCCTTATATATCGAGAACAATGGACTACAGTTTGTCCAGGTAACATGTCGACAGGTATGTTGACAAAATAATGGGAGAAACATGAGAGGAGAGAAAGGAGTATGATTCGAATTTGTCTTGCAGATTCGATACTGTTGAATATCTCAAGTGAATATTTGACCAAGAAAATGTGGGAGAAGTTTGGGAGACTGTACTTGTCGAAATCCCTAGTAAATAAGTTGTTTCTCGAAAATAAATTGTTTCTTCTCAGGATAAGTGAAGGAAGTTTGGTGACTAATTATTTAAATGCATTTAATATCATTATAAGCTAGTTATCTTCTATGGATATTAAAATCACTCAGGAGGAGAAATTTATTATCCTATTATGCTATTTTCCACACTTCTGGGATAGCTTAGTCATGGATATAGGGAGTAATACAACCACATTAGCACTAGAATACATGGTTTCATCTCTATTGTCAGAAGAAATGAGAAGGAAGAACATGGAAGGATCGACCAAAGATGAATTAGTGGTGAGAGATTGACTAGTTGACAGAAATAAAGGAAAATTATTCGATATAAAGTCTAAGTCGAAGGGTAGATATAAATCCCCTGGTCAGTCAACAAGAAGATGATGGAAATGCGGTAAATATGGACATTACAAAATGGACTGCAATTCGAAGGTAATGGAAGTCAGTATAGGATCCAACAAGAAGTAGTTGACTAAGAGAAAGACGATTCCAGATAAGGGAGGTGATGTGTACTTGGCGTCAACCAATACATAGTCATATCAAGATGTTTGGTTGATCAAATCAGGAGCATCCTATCATATGATACCACATAGAGAATAATTTTGTGAATATGAACAATATGGAGGAGATGTGTTCTTGGGGGACAACTTAACAACCAAAATTGTCGGACGAGGATGATATCGACTGATACTGGAAGATAGGAAGAGTAGAACCCTTCCAGGTGTGCTACACATTTCAGGTTTGGAAAGAAACCTAATGTCTATCAGCAATATGAGTGATGCAAGGGTGCACACTCTATTTTGTAAGGATTTGTGCAAGATGGTCAGAGATGCGATGGTATTAATGAAATGAGCTCAAATTGAAACCCTATACAAGTTACTAGGGAGTGTCGACTTGATTGGATGCAACAACATCATTGTTCCTGAAGTCAACTCAACTCAACTTGGGTTGAGTCGATTTAAACTGACATGACAAGTCATCATAAATTTGACCCAACAATACTATGGAATGAGAGGATGGGAAACATAGGATAAAAATGACTTTGAGCTATGAATAAAAAAGGTATGGTCGAATATTTTGTTGAATATAATTTAGAAGTCGAATTTTGTGAACATTGTATGTATGGAAAACAAAGTTGGGCAAGGTTCCCATCTGGACCGACAAGGGAAAATGGAATTCTAGATTTGGTTCATAGTGATGTGTTTAGCCCTATTTTAGTTCCTTCACTTGGTGGATCCATGTATTATGTCTCCTTCATAGATGATGTTTCCAGGAATAAATTAATATATTTCCTGAGAAATAAATCATATATTTTTGAGAAATTCAAAGAGTTTAAATATCTTGTAGAAAACCATACAGATAAAAATATTAAGCTGTTGAAAATTGACAATGATGGTGAATTCTGTGGAAAATAATTTGATTAGTTCTTCAAGGATCATGCTCAATGGTGTTGGGCTGGCACAAGAATTCGGAGAAAAGGTATTCGACACTACAAAATATCTATTGAATATGTCTCCTTCGTCGTCATTAGTCGACACAAATCACATGAGGTATGGTCGGGTAAGAATTCTTTGACTTCACATCTCAAATTATTTGGTTGTGATGCATTTGTGCATGTTCCCAAGGAAAAGAGGAGCAAGTTGGACAAGAAGAAAATCAAGTGTATTTTCATTGGATACAAATAAGGAATGAAATGACATAAGCTATGGGATCATGCATCAAGGAAAACAATGTATAGTCAAGATGTGGTCTTTAGAGAGGTCAGAAGTAAATTTGATCCTGAAGAAATTGTTTAGACAAATAATAATCTAGAGAAGGTGTGGCTTGAACTGAGGAATGAAGAAGATGATTCAGATGATTCGACGAAATTAGAAGGAGAGGTGGAGCTACGAAACTCAGTTTTAAGGAGGTCAGAATGAGTAAGAAAGCCAGTCAAAAGCTATAGTCCACCTGACTTTTGTTCTGCATTTGTGTTAAATTCCACCAACGATGAGCCCAAGTCAGTCGGGGAGGCAATCAAGTCAGCAGAGGGAAAAATATGGAAGGATTCCATGGTCAAAGAGATGTAATCCTTGCATACGAATGAGACATGGGACTTAGTCAAATTACCTAGTATAATAAAGATTATCGGTAGAAAATGGGTATTCAATAGAAATATGAACGTAGCAAGTCAAGTTGAGAAATTCAAAGCTCAACTGGTAGCAAAAGGATATTCCTGATTCGAAGGAGTCAACTTCAGTGATATTTTTTCCCTGTCACAAAATTAAATTACATTAGAGTACTAATGTCTCTGGCTACAACATTTGATCTATAAATAGAACAGATGGATGTGAAGACAATGTTCCTACATGAGAACCTAGAAGAGTAAATCTACATGACACAATATGAAGGATTTGTAGCAAAATGGAAAGAAATATTTAGCGTGCAAACTGAAAATATCCCTTTATGGTCTAAATAAATCACCAAGGATGTGGTACCAAAAGTTAGGCACATACATCCTTAGTTTGGGGTTTGTGAGAATCAAATTTGATCATTGCATATGCTCCAAACAAAAGGTGGGCGTTTCCTATATGTAGAATTGTATATCAATGACATGTTGTTGATTGGAAACAACATGAACACAATAAAGGAGGTGAAGAAGAAACTACCCTCCAAGTTTGACATGAAGTATCTTGGGGCAAAGAAATTCATTATGGGAATGTATATTAAGAGAGATTGAGCAACTAGAAATCTATGGTTGAACCAAATGAAGTATATTGAAACAATCTTGAAACGTTTCAACAAGTAGGATTGCAAACCTATGAAGGCGCCAATTTTGTGGGAGAAAAGCTAATTGTTGAATAGTTTCCAAGAACACAAGAGTAAATAGAGGACATGGCACAAGTTCCCTATGCAAGTGTTGCTGGTATTCTAATGTATGTGATGGTATGCACTCGACGAGACATTTCCCATGTAGTGAGAGTGTTGAGTAGATACATGTAAACACCTAGGAAGGAGAACTGGACAATTGTCAAGACAATATTTAGGTATTTGTGTGGCACAAAAGATTATGCAATATTATACCAAGAAAAAGTTGTAGGTGATAGTGAATTAAATGTACATGGTTTTGTCGATTCCAACTAGATTGGATATCTGATCGACAGAGGTTAAACAATGGATATGTGTTCAAAATGTTCGATGGAGAAATTAGATGTATGAGTAAGAAATATGCGATAATATCCCTTTCAACAACAAAAGATGAATACATGGAAACCACTCATGGAAGAAAAGAAGTAGTATGGCTACAAAGGCCATGTCCACAAATCAGGTTTGAGTAGAGATCTATGAAGATAAGTTGTGAAAGTCAAAGAACAATATTTCTAGAAAAGAACCCCACTTATCATTCTAAGACTAATCACATTGATGTAAAATACCATTTCGTGAGAGACATGGTGGAAAGAAACAAGGTGTTGTTGGAGAAAGTAGACATGTTGGAAAACATAGCAAAGTCTTTAACCAAGTCTCTGAGTGTTGTGGATTTCTCTTAGTGCAGAGAGGCGATGCGCATTCTTTCCCTAGGTCTGTGAAAGAGAGTTCAAAGCTCTCCTGACTTCAACAAAGAAAAATAAAAGTGGGAGAATGTTGGGTTGTTATATGTAAATGTTTTGAACCTGCACATAATATATCTAGCTATAAAATACTACACACATTTGTAGAGATAAATTGAGAAAGAAGAAGAAGGAGAGAAAGAATAGAAGAATTCTCATTAACCATGATGAATAATGAATAATTTACACATGATATACTCTGTATAACTCAATGAATCCACACTGGAGGAGAACCAATATCCCATAGTGGTTTTCTAGAGTGATCTGGACACACAACAACAGTTATGGGAGTGAACATCCACCTAGTGTAGTCTCTCAGGAAGTTACGGAAGTGAATTGCCACCTAGCTAAGTTAACTAGTCAACTAGTCTTCAGTTAACTGACTGAATAGAGTGTAGTGAGGAGTAGATCAAGGAATCATGGGTAATGCACCAGTTTGGTGATGATTCCAAGGAAAGTGCACAGTAGAATGGTGATGATCCCAATGTTGCATGGTAACAAAACCAATGCAACATCTAAACTCAACTCAACTAGTCAAACTGAAGTGTCAACTGAAAGAGAATATTGTCTAGGTGGAATATTCTCCCCTAAAATATAGGAGAGTGTTTAATGACTAATTATGATTAATAAACAAGGAAAAATAAATCCTATGTGTGTGTGAAGTAACTCCAACAACCCCCTAAACATCACTATGGTGAAAATAAAGAATGGGTCTCGGCAACAAGGCCATGTTAGGTACCCAAATACAAAAGATACACTAAAATAAAGTGAGGAAAGAGGGAAAAACTCATGGGAAACCCCCCCCCCCCTCAAGGTACAATGTATGTAAAAAGAAGAACTACAGTTTCTAGGCAACTATGTCCTTCACTCCAAGATGACTTCGCAGAGAATGTAACTTTTTCTCAATGAAGGTCTTCGTGAAGATGTTTGTCATCTGTTCTACTGAAGGACATAAATGTAGGTCGAAAATCCCCTTGTGTACTATGTCCTAGATGTAGTGCATGTGGATCTCAATGTGCTTCATCCCATGCCTTTGAATTGGATCTCTAGAGAACTTGAGAGTGCTTTAGTTGTCACACCATATGACGATCGACCGATGAAACTGAATGCCCAACTCAGTGAGAAACTGTTGTAGCCTCATAGCCTGAATGGTTATGTTAACTACCCCTCTGTACTCTGCCTCAGCTGAAGATAGAGAAATCGTGGCTTGCTTCTTTCTCAACCAATAGATAGGCTCGGAACCAAGACCAAGTGAGAAATCATATGTTGACTTGTGATCAATGTTATCACCATCCCAGTCAGAATCAAGAAACTTGATGAGATCTAATGTAGAGTCTACTGCATAATGAATCTCAAAGGTGATGGCGCCCTATATGTATTGAAGAATATTCTTTTCATCCTTCCAATGTAGCTCATGCAGCTCTTGCATGAACCTGTAAACTGCGCCAACTGCATAGGAGAGGTCTGGTCTAGAGTTTTTGAGATACAACAAGCTCCCCACTAGCTTTTTGTAGAGTGTGTATTCAACCAATGGAGTCTCCCCACCATCATCAAGTTTGAGTCTTTATAGGAAAAGAGTTGGAGCAGACTTGCAGTCTGTCATGTGAAATCTCTCAAGGAGATCTCGTTCATACTTGGCCTCAGACAATTTGATGCTTGATGCATATTGACTGATCTTGATTCCAAGGAAGAAGTGTAGCAGACCCATGTCTTTCATCAAAAACCTATCATGTAGAATCCACTTGACTGCAGGAATCGCTAAAGTCGAGCAACCAGTGATCAACAAATCATCAACATATAGAACTAAAAGTAGAAGTGAATCAGTCATCTTGAGCATGTAGACATTTGGGTCTGATTTATAATGTACAAAGTTCTCTGACAACAAGTAGGAGTCCATATTGTCATACCATGCCCTCAGAGACTTCTTGAGGCCATAAAGGGACTTCTTCAGTCGAAAGACCAAATATGAGTCCTACATAAATCCCTGGGGCTGCTCCATATAGATCTCCTCAGAGAGATCATCGTGAAGAAATGAATTCTTCATGTCCATCTGATGGACTTCCCATCACTTGGCTACCACAATGGAAAGTGTCAATCGTATGGAATCCATCTTCACTACTAGAGTGAAGGTCTCATCATAGTCAATACCACGCACCTATTGAAAGCCTTTGGAAACAAGCCTGGATTTGTATATTCTAATATGTCCATCCATTGTGCTCTTGGTCTTATAGAACCGTCTACATCTAACAAGTTTCCTCCCAGAAGGAAGAGGAACCATATCCCAAGTTTAGTTCTCAAGGAGGGAGTTGTAATCCTCTTGCATGGCGGATTCCCAAAAGGGATTTCCAACAACCTTGCCATAAGACCTTGGATTTGAAGAATGAACCAAGAAAAGATGCTTGAAGGGAAATGGTTCAGTGGAAGTGAGTGCAACAAGTCGCTCCTGAAAATTAGACCGAGTCCTCCTAGTATTGGCTAGATCACCAATGTGATCCCCTGCATCCTGAAGAGTAGTCTATGCCCACTTGGGCCTTTGCTTTGGCTCTGCAAATACATATGGATGATATGACTATGCATCTACATGTACCAACTTGGAATCTGAATCATCTGAGTCCTTTGAATGAAAACTATCATCTGAAGAAGAGTCGACATGTGCATGCTCATCATCTCAGGCAGGTGGAAGATTAAAGGTGTCTGCATGCGGCTGCTAAGGTACATGCGAGACACTTTCCTCGAATTGGAAACTATGCTCGATGACGAGCCAATCTGAGGAAAGATCAATTATCCTATATCCCTTCACACCGTTGGGGTATCCAATAAAAATACACTCAGTTCTTTGTGGATCAAGTGTTTTCCTCTTTTCAGAGGGAATCTGGGCCCATGCACGTGAACCAAAAATATGAAAGTGGGTCACTTCTAGTTTTAGGCCACTCTAATCCTCGTAGGGGGTCTTATCCTTGAAATATCTATGCGGATATATTTTTTGGAATTATGTTTCACAATTAAGTGCTTTGGCCCATAGTCTCTCTGGTTGTGACTTTGCATGCAGAAGATGCCATCTCCTTTAGAGATCTATTTTTCTGCTCAACAACTCCGTTTTGTTGTGGAGTATAGGGAACTATATGCTGCAACTAAATCTTTGCCTCATGGAAAATATCATGGATCTCATGATTTACATACTCTCCCCCATTATCAATTCAGAGGGCTTTGATCTTCTTTCCAGACTGTGTCTCAACCAGGGCTTTGAAATCTTTGAGGTGTTGAAAGACCTTCGATTTTTGTGTGAGAAAGTAGATCCATATAAAATGTGAGAAATCATCAACAAAAATGAGAACAAACCTCGCTTTGATAATGGATGGATGTGGAAAAGGACCCATAAGGTCACTGCAGATCAGATCTAAAGGTGTAGAATCTCTTTGAGACTTTTCTTTGTCGAATTTCTCTTGAGTGTGTTTTCCGAGAACACATGCCTCACATACTCCCTTGGAGAAATGGATGTCTGGCAGGCCATCAACCAATATTTTCTTGCTAATATATTTCATGTATTTGAAATTCAAATGTCCAGATATTTTGTACCATATCCTACTACTTTCATTAGCATAAGTAAGCAGTAAAGAAAAATCAGGTTCAATGAATTCAAAAAATGTATACAATCTAGAATAATGATTTACCTCATCGGTAGAAACCCTGGAGTTGTTTTGCATGTCATATATGTCCATGACATTTGGTGTGAATATCAATTTTTTTATGGTGTTAGAATTCATCATCTGATACATGGAGAGAAGGTTGACAGAAAGTTTGGGAACGTGTAGCACATTCTCGAAGCTTCCGTTGGTGAGTGCAATCCTTCCTTTTCCGGTGACTTCGACAAAAGAGTTGTCCCCCATAAAAGTAGGAGGACCTTTGCATGCATCCAATGAATAATATACTACTTCTGAGGACCCCATGTGATTTGATGCTCTTGAATCCACGATCCAAGCATCGTGAGAGGAGTTGATGGAAATTAATGCATGGCTAGAATTGCCTTTCTTGGGATTCAGATCTTATGGCTTCTTCTTCTTCGTACCCTTAGGGATTGTAATATCCAAGGTTGTTTTTCTAAAGTATTTGAGACATTATATCTATTTTATTTTGCATGCATACAAATTATGGATGGAATCCTTCGTGATAGTACGTGCATTTCTCGCCTTTTCTTCCCTTTCCATCATTGGATCCAGAGGCATCGATGAAGGCCTTTGAGTACCCTTATTTATTCGAATGTGCATGATATTTCCTTTTGTATTTATATTTATATTTTTGATTTTGATGGATGCCATCTTTCACAATAAGTGCATGCGCCTTTGGGCCTTTGATGTTTCACATGTTGATGATCTTGGTTTTCTCTTGTGTCAGGGATTCGATAAAGTCCTCAAGAGAAGGCATATTCCAAGTGGCTCCGGAGGATAATATGGAAGAATGGCATGTTGATATGAACACAGAGAATTCAAGACCATGTTTGGATAGAATGATAAAAACCATTTGTTTCTCCTCCTTAGATTTATCAACCCCGGAAGCTTTGAGTTGCGACAATAAATCCTTTAATTTTGCAAAGAAATATTGGATATTTTCAAAGATTTTTGGATACAATGTGAGAAAATCCACCTCCATCATGTGTCCCCTCATCTAATCCTATTTTCCAAATATGCCTTCCAAGGTGTTCCAAGCTTCATTGGGAGTCTTACATGAAGATATGTGAAAAAGGATATCGGGAGAAATAAGATTGCAAATTGTTCTGAGTGCTTCATCCATGCGATATAAATACTTAGATTTTCCTATGGCTGATGTCAATTTTGTATCTGTATTCAATTTTAATCTGTACAATCCTCTGGTTCAAAGATGAATCATTATTCTCTCCTTCCATGCAAAGTAGTTGTAAGGTGTAAGAATGAATTCTATTTTGAAATCCATCTTTCCGTTGTCTTCAATCTTTTGTACCTGCAAAAATGTTTGGTGTAGATTTTTCTTAGCAGTCCGTCAGCTCTGATACCATGTAAATGTGTTGAAAATGCACAAAATATATCTAGATATAAAATACTACGCACATTTGCAGAGAGAAATTGAGAAAGAAGAATAAGGAGAGAAAGAATAGAAGAATTCTCATTAACTGTGATGAATAATGAATAATTTACACATGACATACTCTATATAACTCAATGAATGCACACCGAAGGAGAAACAATGAACCATAGTGGTGGTATAGAGTGATATGGACACACTGTAATAGTTACGGGAGTGAAATTCCACCTAGTCTAGTCTCTCAAGTAGTTACGGGAGTGAACTGCCACCTAGCTGAGTTAACTAGTCAACTAGTCTTTAGTTAACTAACTGAACAAAGTGTAGTGAGGAGTAGATAAAGGAATCAAGGGTAATGTTTCATTCTGGTGATGATCCCAAGGAAATATCACATTACCATGGTGATGATCCCAATGTTGCATGGTGAAAAAACCAATGCAACATCTAAACTCAACTCAATTAGTCAAACTGAAGTGTCAATTGAAAGAAAATATTCTATAGGTGAAATATTCTCCCCTAAAATATAGGAGACTGGATAATGACTAATAATGACTAATAAACAAGGAAAAATATTAGGAAAAATAAATCCTAGGTGTGTGTGAAGTAACTCCAACATTATATTATTTGCAGTGAAAGTCTAGTCAAGGTGGATCGATTAACAGTCGAAGGTCAAGGTGGTTCGACTGGGTAAATTCAAAGTCAAAGATATTGATAGGAAGTCGAAGGTTGAGGTGATTCGACTGACTAAATAGGTCAATCGAAAAGAGTTCGAAATGTATACATGTGGCAACTGACTGAAGACCGAATGAAAGCTAAGTAGTATTCAATTGGTAATCTGACTTGGTATTCGACTGTAACATAATCCCGAGATTCATTTTCTTTGTATCCAATAATATGCATGGAATTGTAACCATTTTTGGGCACCTTTTATTTAAGGTTTTTCCTACTATAAAGCCTATAAAGAAGGCATGTTGTAATGTTGTAAAGGCTATTCTTGAATCAATAATCATAGATTTTGATGGTCATGCAGATGTAAGATGAATTGGCTACATGGTTGTTCTTGTGTAAACAAATAAGGTATTATGTTGATTGTGTCTTATATGTGGACCAATTTTAGAAAAGTAACCTTTTATTCTGAATGAATAAGACAACAAGAGAGAAGAACGCTCAAGGAATGTTCTTTCTCCCAATTTGGGTTTCCAGGGTAAAATCTCTGTGTATTATGTGTTTTCTTTGTCATTTATTATCTTGATTAAATATTTCTTCCTCTCTTATGCTAGGTTTAGTGTGGAAGTGTTTCTCATTTCGTAACAATATGCTTGAGGTATATCTTGGCACATGGTTGGATGCATATCTTGATGATGTTGGGAATATGTTTGGAGATATGATTTTGGTGATCTTGGCATATGATCTATGTGAATTCATATGGTTTGATGATGTTGATGTATCTATATCAGTGACAATTATAGTTTGAGTATCAGTGACAATTATAGTTTGAGTATCAGTGATAGTGATAAGTTGATTATTAGTGACTATGAAAGGTTGAGTATCAATGAAAGTGGCATGTTGATTATTAGTGACAATGATAGGTTGATTATCAATAACGGTTTTAGGGAGAGGTTGAGTCTCCATTTATATTTTAGGGAGGAATGATTGGGAAAGGAAAGGGAGTTGTAGCTTCCTTCTAGTTGGTGATGGAGAATTTAGAGAGTCTTAGCTTCCTTCAGTTTGGAGTATGTAAACTAGGGGGTTGGAGCCTCCTTTGAGTTGGTGTTGGAGAATACAAGGATTCATAGCTTGCTTTGAGTTGGTTCTCATAAAACCATAGGGTTGGATCTTCCTTCCAATTGTAGTTGGATAATTTAGGGAGTTGTAACTTCCTTCAGGTTGGAGCTTGTAAACAGGGGGTTGATTCCTCCTTCCAGTTGGTGATGGATAATTTTGGAATTTGGTGCTTTCTATGAATGTAATCTTCTGATACATAAGAAACCATTTTGTGGTTTTCTCCCATTTGGGTTTCCATGTAAAAATCTCTTGTGCAATATGTATGATGTGATGGATTGTTGAATGGAACTACTTATGGATATGTGTTTATGATATGCTAAATTCAATCATAAGTGAATGGAATTGTTGACAAGTTAATATTTACATGATGTGTTTAAAAAATGGTAAAATGTGCTTAATACTAATTCACCCCCCCTCTCAGTATTAGTGAATATTCGAACATGTAGTTAATAATTCTAGAGTTATGAGAGTCTATAATGACAACATCAATGTAGTCGATAAAGTGAGTGTCACTATTGGATGATTTTTTCTAGAAACATGAAACATCAAAGTTGAATTATTTGTGATTTATAATAACACAAAAACAAAACAAACTACAACATAACAACAAATTGTGGATGAAAAAAAAACATGAAATGATAATGTCAAAATAATTAAGTATTATATGTAAACATCAAAGTTGAATGATTTATAATTTATAACAATATAATTTTTTTTTTTTTTATAATATAACATCCAATTTTCAATAGCGCAACAAACATGAAATAACAATTTCAAAATAACTATGTATTAAATATACAAATAACAATACAAGGATTTTAGCAAAATAAACATGAAACAATGATGCCAATTTTTTGTATTATATATACAAATGGAACAAAGATTTTATAAATATTTTAGAGGATATCATTCTAAGAAATATCCTTTCCCAATCATGAAATTAAATATCCTTTCCAATATTGAAATATCTCCAAAGACCCTAGAGGCATCCCCAGTACAGTTGCCAATTCTGCTATAGCGGGAAAACCCCTCTACAGATTACACCTGGGTTCTAAAATGTAGGCATAGCTAACCATCTGAAGTCTCCTACTTTTTGTCAACCATCCCAACATTACCCCATAATCATACATAAAAGACAAAGTGTATGCATTCGATAGGCATACCTTAAACTCCGCATTCGGTGTCGATCCCTTTGTGCTTAGTTCTTTCCTGACTGTAAGTCTCCTCCCAAGGCTAACCTCCATTCACCAAAAGAAAACAAACAAACTACAAGCATGAATTATACATATGGATTAGTGGGTTAGACATCATAAACAAGAAATGTAAACAAATCATTGACACTTAAGACGTCATTTGGCGGGATGGAAAAATTACTTTTTTATATTAATATCACGAAAGTCACTTACAATATGAGACTGACACTTCTCCTCGAACTCGGTTCTAGGATCCTCTTCACAATGCACCAACTGCTTCCACGTCTCCTTCTCCTCTTCATTTCTCTCTAGGGAAATGGAAAGGGCTTGAAATGGAGGAAAAGGAAATTTTGGCTCAAACTCACAATGTGGTTGCTGAATATTGGGGCAAAGGGGAAATACGGAAATGGGTAGAGTTTCTGTGCTCTCATGCTTCTCCTTGAAATGGGACCCCAACCCCTTATTTTATAGGCCAAAAGAGATAGTAACGGTTGGGGTGACTGGCTATGTGCAGTCAAACGGTTATGTAACGACCCGAAAACCGGTATTCTATGCAATTTTCCTTTTTTTGCGATATTCTGTGAGTGTACATGGGCTATAGTGGTGTAGAAGGCATGTGTATGCATGCAGTAGTGGTG
>ML777168.1:70005-95707 GCA_009831015.1 Picea engelmannii | reverse complement strand
ATGTAGGAGGCAATGCGAACTTTCCATATGTTTGGAAGGGTAACCAAATGGAGGAGGACCCAACTCTATGTAGTGAGAACAACTTCCTAAGGTCTTATTGAATCCTATGGCTTGATGAACAAACGAAAGAATGTGCTTTGTCCAAGGGTGACTCATTGTGTTTTCAACAAAAAGAAAATACTTTTCCCTTCCTCTTTTTGGGGTATATTTTATTTTTTTGTCTTTTTCAATAATTTTGGGAAGCTTGAAAAAGAATAAAGAATGCTACGTTACAAAGGAGGATTGAGTGTCACAGACATACTAGTTCCAAGTGCAAGGAACACATTTATTCTTAGAGCAAGGGGACATATGCAGGAAAAGGACACATGGGAAAAATCCTCCATGGGTCAAGGTGTCAATACACAAAGGCAAAGTACTACAAGGTTTGCATATAAGGCATGCTTCAGGTGGTTTAGTTGAGAGCACCATGGAGTTGGCATTAGGTCAAAGACACAGGAATGCAAATGCTATTAATAAGAAACAATGATAACATCCTTCAATGTAATTTTAACCAGCCCAGAGAAGGTAAGTTGGGTGGTTTTTCATTTTTAGAGACTTTGAAAAAGCGTAAAAGGAGACTCCACTGGGGTACCTTTTTCGAAGTTAGTCTAGTCAGTTTGAAAAAGGGGTAAACTAGCACTGAACAAACATCTATTCGAAATCATTTTAATGAGTGTGACAAAGACAAGATCACTCGACAATCTTTTCATATTTAAGGAGTATGAAAAGAGATTAACTATGGACTCCATAAGCAATGTTTTTCTGGACCATCTTTTCAATTTTAGGGAGTCTGAAAAGAGATTAACTATGGATTCCATGGGGGTTCCTTTTTCGTAGATTTAGTCCCTCAGGCCCGAAAAAAGGTTAAAATTATACCTGAGAGTACTCTTCTAGAGAACCGAGTCTCCTAGAGTATACCTTTGTTCGTTCTTTTGACCATCTAGACCGAAAAAGGGGTAAAGTATTGTCGGATAGACGTGCCTTCAAATTTCAGTTTAGCGAGCATGAAGGGAAAAAAGATTTCTCGACAATATTTTCATGTTTAAAGGGTCTGAAAAGGGATTAAAATAAGACCCGTTGTGTTTTGGGAGTCCTGAGGGTGACTTCAAGAGTGATAATTAATCATGAAAATGAGGCTCAAATTCATAATCAGGAAAAACTAATAAGGACTCCTGAGCCTATAATCATTAGTGATTACATGGACACCAAAATGCAACCAGGATCTACCTAGGGAAACCATGTGAAGGTAGGCGCTACCACTAAATTACGACACTTCTAGAGCAGGAGTGAGGGTTATTTGTCACAATTCGGTGGGATCGATCCTATGGAAAAGAGAAAAAGATAACAAGATGCAAAAAGAGGAGGTGGAATCCTAACTTAGATGCAAAAAGTTGAAAAAATGACTTTTTACCAAAGACCTTTAAAAATGACCGAACTCTCAAAAAGTTTCTCAATACCCAAAGTAACATTTATCGTAACATCCCCCAAGAAACTCAAGAACCATACTGAATGATTTTCAAGCTATAAAAAATAACAAAAGGGTCAAAAAAATGACAAAAAGGGACCAAAAAGTCTATAAATAGAAATATGGCAGCTCATTATGACCATTGTAGATTGAGAATTGAACAAAACTCAAAAAACACCCCTTTGTCAAAATAGTTGATTCCGAGAGCTTCAGTGGATGAAACAAACTTCCATCTAGACCAAGTAAGTACAAACTAGCCTCTCTTGCATTCACATTCTTCAATTTTTCATTTGTTTTTGTCTTTTTGGGGGGCGCTGACCTTTAAAGAAGTTGGCCCTGCGTGTGCATGGGCTTCCAAGCACAACTCATGTGTACATGTGGGCAGAAGAAAATATGTTGTCATGCACATGCGACTGTCCCCAAGACAACCATGTACACCCTCAAATAAGTGGGGAAATTTGGAAATGAAAGAGTTAACTCTCCATTCATTTGTTTTTACAGGATGTATGTGCATTGGAGAGAGAGGGAGCATGAGGACATTGATTTTTTGGTCTCCGAGGACCCTGCTTCTATCGTTGTTTTGTCACAATGCGATTTGTTAAAGTTCTTCCAGTGTTTGTTTATGAGGGCACAACCTAGGTTTCTAAATGCATTGATAGATTACTGGCATCCTGACACAGAGGAATTCATGCTCAAGGGGAAGTCATTAACTCCAATGACTTAGGACATTTACTTCCTGACTGGTCTCTCGCGGAGAGGGGATCCATTCAACTTGCGCACTTTTCCCCCCGGGCCTCACAACATTGAGAAGGTGATTGGATTCCATTGCGAGGCTGGTATTGAGAAATTAGGTTCTCAGGTGCCTATACATAAGATAAACAACCTATCACTCAAAGTAATAGTTCTACTTATTGGGCAGATCATTGGATCCACAACTTTACATCAGGCTTCCCAAGCGCACATGCATTGTGCGGTACAATGCTTAAATGCATGAATTTTTTACTGGAGTACCACCATGCTAGATTGCATGAAGAGACAACTAACAGAGTGTCAGATATGGGAGCACCATAACTTCGGGTTTGGGACCGTTTTGAGCTCCTTTTTCTTCAAGAGGGTACCTAGTCTCAGTCCTCAAGAGACTATACGAGGGCATGAGGCCTCTCTCTCAGCACTATGAAGATGGGCGACGTTGTTGCTGCGACAGGGGGGAGGTAGGACCATCGAGGCCTTCGATGACAAGTTTTTTGACTAGTGTTCATGATAGATTCTAGAAATAGAGGAATACCCCTATGCTAGGATCAATTTTGGTAGAGATCCTGACATGCCTGTACCTCCCGGAGCAGAGCGAGGAGAGATGGGTAAGTTTTCTTTTCAATWTTTTTAAATTTTTATGTCTTTTTATATATATCATTTTTTTTTATACCAAAGTATATGAAACTTATGTATCTGTTATGTATAGATGTGGCACCATTGTGTCCARCAGACTTCTCGAGGACTAGGTGGCATCCTCAACCAGAGGCAGGACCAACTGGAGCCGYCGGACCAACAACAACATCACGGGGGCCTCTATCYAGAGAGGCTGAGAGAGTATTGAGGTGGATAGAGTGGAACCTAACCGTGCTCACTCGTATAGTTCCTATGGTGGAGATCGAGGATCTCCCACCGTTGATGCAACCTCATGTAGTTGGAGTGCCACAGACCTGGGTCCAACTCTTYTGGCATTTGGAAAATTTTGTTGTTCACTACGGCAGGGCCAACAARCYTTGCCCTTAGCTAGGCTAGACTACTTAYGTGCCAAGAGCACTTTTTTTATATTTTTGAGGGCATAAGCCCCRTGACATTGACTAGACATATTTTTTAGGCRCTTGCACCCACCCATGTACTCTGATATTTTTTGATATATATATGTATATTTTTCATCTTTTTATGTCTTATGGATTATATCTATTTTACAAATGTATTTACATGTGCATGTGTGTGCTTTTTCTTASATGTGTGCAATATGCCAATCTATTACATGATTAGCTAGAGTATCTGTTATTTGATCCAATCTCCTAGCAACATGGATATACGTAATGTAATCAAAGCTTTGTTATAAGAGACGTACCCTAAGGAACCATCGGTGTAGTGTAGGATCGTAAATGCGGTAAACCCCATTTATCTGAGACACAACCAACTGAGCATATAAGTAGACCCGAAGGTGAGAGATACCATGCGATAAAGCATCACGAAGAAAATCTAAGACTGTGTTGTATTCAACGACATTGTTTGTGGCGTCACCTAAACAAGTACCTCCTGAAGATAGCAACTGGCCCTAAGGCATGAAAATCACCCAAGCTGTGGAAGCAAGCCTCTGAGTGTGCCAGCTAGCACCTTCTGCAAACCCAATGAACACCTTTGATTCACTTGACATCTGGCACAGTAAAAAATATGACATAAAAAATGAACGTCCATACAACCAAAAAGACAAAAACTAAAAATAAAATGTATAAGACTATACATATGTTACAAGAAGTCACCCAAGGAGACCCACCTACGAGTAATACTTCTTGAGGTAGAGCCCATTTCTAGGCTCCACCAAATCATTTCCCTCAAATTCCACCTGATGATAAGTTCCCTTCTTTAGAACCTCCTTCACGATGAAAGGTCCGAACCACATGGGTTTGAACTTGCACCCTACCCCAGGGGGTCCTTATATTGGTCATAGACTAGGGAAAGGTTACCTTCAGAGAAAATCTGAGGATGGACAAACCGATCATACTAACACTTGATTTTTTGTTTGTGAGCCTCATTATCCAAGGCTGCATCCCGACGCTACTCATCGAGATTCTCAAGATATAATAAACGCTCTTGAAATAGTGAAGTGTGTGGAAATAACTATACTACCAACTTTAGAGAGGGGAACTGACACTCTATAGGAAAGACTTATTTCAAGCCGTAAATGGGTTGAAAGGGTGAGAAACCGGTTGTAGTCTTAATAGACATTTGGTAGGCCCATAATGTCGAATACAACATCAAATGCCAGTTTGACCTGGCCAAATTGATCGTTCATTGTAGAATAGTCTTAAGGGATTTATTCATAGCTTCCATCTGAAAATTCTCTTGTAGGTAATAGGGTGATGAATGTTCTTGCCTCAACCCAAAATTTGATGTTAACTTGGACATCATTTTTTTCTGAGTGACTGCCATGGTCAGTGACAATCTCTCTCGGGATGCTAAACCTTGCTATTATCTGGTTAAACAAAAAGAGAGTTGTGTTCTCGCCACCATCTTTAAACGTTCGCATAGCTTCAACCCACTTCGTGAAGTAGTCTATTACTATGATGATATAACGGTTCCCCCTTGATTAAGGAGGGTTTCATGTAGTATAATCAATCCCCCACTTGGTGAAGGGAAAAATTGTGATGACGGCAAACATGGGAGTGGGGTGTGCCCTCATATTCCGAGAGAAGATCTGACATGGGTGGAACTTGAACGATTCATGTCAACCAAAATTAAATGACTCGTAGAATCTTTTGGGTTGTTTCCAACTCAGACAAATGACCGCCACATGGTCCAGTGTGGAAATTGTTAAGCACAATTTCTTCTTCTTCATGGGTGAGACATCGACAAAGGATGCAATCTACACCTCAACGATACAGAGTGTTCTTGAGTATGAGATAGTTTTTGGCCCGATGGTGTATACGATGACACTCATCACGAGAAGAAGAGGTAGGGCACTTCAAATTATGGAGATAGACTAATATATCTCTGTACGAGGGGTCCGAAGACGCGATAAAAAACATGTCTCCTTTGATAGGAAACTCCTTAGGTATAACATCTCCTGATTTGACCGGAAGTTTCGAGATGAGTTCTACAAATACCAACGACTTTTTGGACTTCGCTGAAACAAAATTCAAGTCGAATTCTTGGAGGATAACTCTCCATATATTGATATTTCTACCAATCACACGTTGTGTCAACACCTATTGAAACAAATTCACAATGAAAATGACGGTGGTCTTGCGAAACAAGATTTAATGATGGAACCGTTGGACAACATGAACTGCTTCCAACGCAAGTTTTTTAATGTGGGATTAATTTAGTTCTGGTCCAACCAAGGCTCAGCTCAGGTAATAAATCACATATTCTGAGGGAAAATCATCCTCCTAAACCAATACCATATTGATGGTTGACTCTGCAGTGACCAAGTATAATAATAAATCTTTATTATAATTGGGTAGTCGAAGGAGAGGGGTAGATGTGAGGGTTCATTTCAACGCTTTGAAAGAGAACTGAGCAGCTTCATCCCAATGAAAAGGAATGTCCTTCTTTGGTAAACAGATAAAAACCTTTGTGATCTCAACATAGTTCATGATGAAACTCCGTAAAAATTTCACTCTTCCCTGTATACTCTAAAGTTGAGGGATTGTGCACGGGGGAGGCAACTGAACTATCGCCTCAACCTTTATAGGATGAACCATGATACCTGTTGTTGGAACTATGAAACCTAACATACGACCTGATGTTATGTAAAAGATGATTTGTTTGGATTCAAACGGATCTGGTAGTAGTGACATTGCTCAAAGATAAGTCATAGGTGTGCAGGATGATCATCTCTCTAGCGAGATTGTGATGCTAAATCATCGAGATAAGCCTCGACTATGTGTTTGAGATCATGGAAATAAAAATACATGGCCCACTGAAACATAGCTCCAACATTTTTCAGACCAAAAGGCATCTTCTGATAAGTGAATGTATCCCACGGGAAGATCAAAGTGGTTTTTTGTTGGTCTTCGAGCTTGATCTGTATATGATTGTATCCCAAAAAAACATCCATGAAAGAAAAGGCCTCGCAACTTGCGCATTCATCGACTATCTGGTTAATAAATGGTGTTGGGAAATTATCCTTTGGAAAGGCCTTGCTTAAATCATGGAATTTTGTACATACACGAATCGTACACTATTTTTTGTTGACTAGAATGGGATTTGACACCCATTGAGTCAGTTGGACGGGGTAGATGAAACCAACTTGGAGTAGTTTCTCTACTTCATCCTTAATAGATGTTGTTTTCCTAGGATTAACTGGATGAATCCTCTGTCGGACTGGATTAGCATCAGGATATGTTGTGATTTCATGTTCAATGATTCTTGGATCTATGCCTAGCATGTTCTCATCAGACCAGGCAAACACATCGCATAATTCTTTAAATAAATATGTGTAGATTTGAATCTCTGTGGGGGAGAAGTCTGCTCCGACGAAGATATTCTCCACGAGGCCATGGATTCTAGAGATATCGATAGGTATCATTTGAGCAATGGTCGCCATATTTCCTTCAGTGTAAATAATGCGCGTAGCCAAAGGATTGATAGGACAAGCCTTATCTCCAGTCATAGTCAGAGTGAATTCACCTGCTTCAATTCTTCTTAACTCTGGAAGGAATTAAGATCTGTGATGAAGATCATCCCAGGGTTTTTCCAGACTAGTCATTGCCTCAATAATCTCCTCGTTTGAGGGCAAGACTAAGTCTAAAGAATCAATATTGGTGAGGGAACCTTGAGGTGAGGGAACCTTGAGCCCATGTAGGCTCGAGAACCAGATCCAACTTCTGCGTGGGAGTCAGACTAGGGTTCGATGGAATATTACTGAACTATAGAGTACGCAAATTCTTCCACGGACAAAGGCATGTCCATGCCATGGTTCCCAGTCCCTTCCACCGTGGTTAATGGGGAAGGAAGAATCCATAGATCGTTAAAGAAATTCATGTGAAACGACAAGATTTGAAAGATCTCATCCCTAGGCTGGTCGAGGATAGCCAATATGCAGTGGACATTTCCAGTCGGAGGTGGGTAATCGAAAGTACCCATCAAATGTGGGCACAAACCAACCCCTACATTGATGATGTTGGGCTGAGGGTTATCAATCATCGGGACCGTGGATACCCTCGATGAAGGGTCAAGACGGGAGAATGATAATTGATCAATGGACATGATCCAACCTTCGTGTGGAAACAACAAGACCCAGAAAACTGTTGTGACCACTGCTTGCATAGCTTAGGTCCAACTCCTTCCTAACAAGATATTGTAGTCAAGAGACGCTTCGACCACTTCAACCTCGCCACACATGGTCTTCCCCCATAATTGCATGGGGAAAGAGGGGATGATTCCATGTGGTCGAAACAAATGACCGTCAAAAGAGGTAAGAAGAGTAGGTGATAGAGACAAAATGGGTTGGCTAATGGCCTTCCAAAATGCCAAAGACATCATGCATGTCGAGGCACCCTCATCAACCACTGTGTGAAAGATGGTTCGAGTAAAAGTTTTCGTGGTGTAATCCACTACTATTTGAAATTCCATGTGGTAAGGAATATGAGGTTTTAAGTCGGTTGTATCAAGCATGATCGTTACTGGATTACAAGTCTCAGTGGATCCTAAGGTAGCTAACATAGCCTTTCTCTGGGAAGGGCAACTCTGGAGAACTTCCAAAGTAGACATTGCAGAAGGGGTTTGTGAGAAATCCTCCACCACAGAGTAGTTTTGGGAGGCCCTTGTGTTTGGGTTGTGGGAAGATTTTTTGAACACTCCTTTCAGGATGCATGTCATTGTTTCGCCCAATGTCTTCTCAATTTGGAGGGGAAGAGATGGGTTTTCAGCTTCTTTACCCTTTTTATAGGTGTTTGGCATTCTGTAGTCGCGTTTCCTAGTTGTTATGTCAACGCTACCTTTCATAATATACACATTCACAAATGCAGGATTACTCGAAGACGAAGGGGGTCCCTGACTGACCCTGTCTATACTCGAAGAGGCTTGAGTTAGATTTTTTCCATGTGGAAATGGATTCGTTAACATGACAGGTTGTTGTTGTTCTAATAACTTCCGGGCTTCGCAAGCCGAGGGCACTGGTGAGTCGGATTGTCTTTCGTGAAAAGATTACACAGATACTTTGACTTCTTCTTTTAGGTGTTTCCCTCGCCATCATTATTGGTAGGTTTCTTATCCCCCTTACGCTTCTTTTATTGTTTCTTCTTTCCTTCAGGCTGCTAGGTGGCCTTCGGGTTTGTCAATTGAACACTATGTACATCCGATGTTTGGGTAGGGGGAACAGCCGAACCAGTGGTCTGGTTGTCCTTTGTCTACTATATAGACAATTGTTGCAATTTATTTGAAAGCTGATCAATGGTATTCAATTGTGTTGAACCGACAATACCAATGGCATGTGGTCCAGACCTCTATTTGGTCTTGTCAAGTATCGAACTCAGTGCATCTGGAAAAAATTCGTAAAGTAAACTAGAATGAGAGTAAATCAACTCTAGTTGTTGAGCTCTCATTATTGCTTCTTCTTCTGAAAAGACCCTTGAGGTTGCGAAGTATTTAGACAACTAAGGTACCAAATACTTAAGGAATCACTCTATAAGGAATGCTAGTGGGACTGACACTTTTATCAAACTCTTTCGGTGTCTCCATTCTCGGATGTGATCTAAGATATGGTCCACTTTTATCTTCTCAAAGTTGGCCATCAATTAAGTGTCGAGGTCATATCTCACAGGTAATTGGAAATGGTTTAAGAAATGCATTTCCAATTCGCCAAAGGAAGAGTATCTTGAGTGATTAAGCTCAATGTACCATTTCACAACACTCCCGATGAGAGTGCATTGAAACAAACATAACTGGATGGATTCGTCTCTCAACAAGTTGGACGAAAACCATAGATGGAAGGTAGTCACATGATCGCCTGGATCTTTGTTAGGATTGGACTCCAACTTTGGGATGTTCGAAGGAAACTTGGTCAGCATAGGAGGCCAATGTGGATCGTGACATATGGGGTCGTTTAATAACCTTGTCAAGTCTAGCAAGTGCAGAGTTTCCAGAAACGATAATTTGGGTTGTTGATTATAACTAGGGAAAAAGGAGCCTGGAGTTTGGTTGGCACCAGGTTGCCACAAAAAGTTAGTTTGTTGGCCAAGGTTATGGTAATAACCATGGTCATGACTAACATATATATTCTTCGCCTGTTGAGACATCATTTCTCGTAATAGGATGTAAAGGGTTGGGCTTGCGTCGCATTCCAAGTATTTTGGGAAGGGTTTCCCCCTGTCGATCCGATGGGCATAGGTGTTGAGCCTTGCCCGGGGTTCCATTGGATATGGAAGGGGTTTCCCCAGGTCGACATACCTAACAAGGGAACTGATCCCTGCCATGGATTCCAAGGTCCTTGTGAGGAAGGAATTCCTAATTTTTCTCCCTATGTAGGAATAGTACCCTGTATAGGATGTTGTTGTCCATAACCGAGGTTTCCCCCGGTCGAGATGACAGCTAATGAGAAAGTGTTGTTACCAAATGCACCGAATAAAGAGGACGATGTCGAACCAATCAGCATGTTATAAGAAGGAAGTCCTTGACTACCTTCTCCAAACAAACTATAGTTTACGTTCGACTTGGTGAAGTGCTGGTGAGCACCACTGAGAAAAGGGGATGAAGGAGGTATATGACCCCCTCTGTAAGGGAAAGCATTATAGGGAGCTGAAGTCCACCCCATGGATCCTTGTAGAGGATCATTGGAGCTCCCTGCTTTGAGGCCTAAAGTCTGTAGAGTGGATTAGGAAAGTACAGTGCTCGTACTGAAGCCAGGCATCTCGTATGAGAATGGAGGGCCTGTCACACTCTAGGTGAAAGGAGCAGTGATTGCTGCCATAGATGGAATTTGACCATTGCCCAAGGTAGAGGAAATTGAGACCATAGTGGCCCGGACTAGCGACAATTGGTTAGGAGGCAAAACACCCCCTGTAGTGACATCCATAGAGGAAATATGAGTATTCCCTGAAGAAGTAGTAGCATTTGTTTCCATCTCTGCTTATGACACTAGCTGACGCTCGTAAGGTTGAACCTGTATGATGATGGGTGTTGATAGATCAGTGATCAGAGGGTTATACAAACCAATAAATTCCGCTTCGAGGTCATAAATGGTTGTTTTTTCCAAAATGAAATGTTCTCCTCTTGGAGATGAGTCGAGCACAGTTTTTTGTAACCCAGTTGCCTCGAAAGACCCTTGCTGGTCTAGTTTTCACCTTAGCGGTGACGGGGGTAGCTCGAGATCAACTAGCGGAAGGCCTAAAAGCCTTCACGACCGATGGATCTCTTGATCCTCCACTGTGTGAGAATATCAATGACACACTAGGGATTTCTATATTTGTTTCATAACCAACACACACTATAAAACGTTCCTATGAGATAAGACAAGCAGATCACTAAATAGTTGGAAAAATAGTTAAAACAACCAACACTAGAGAAACTTACTGGTGCAAGTGAAACTCGAATATGGAATCACCCTCCAGGTATACTCTATAAAGCATGGCCCTATGTCTGCCTTAGGGACCGTGGTATACCCCCGCAATCACTAAAATAAAGGAAACTAGGTTGCTAGCGTGCGAACAGTCACCAGCAGGTACAGTCGACAGTTGGGTGGACCAGAATGAGCTGGGTATAAATCCCGAAACTTATCAAGGGTATCGAAATCAAGTTCTCCGGAAGATGCTAAGGACCTCAAACAAATTCAAGACCCACAAACCTCCATGGAAAATGCGATCAACGGAATCCCAAGATAAGCCCTCTATATGCGTTCCCGACTATGCTTGGTCCAACTTTGGAGGTGTTATCTCTGCTACCTTTATGCATGCGACCTTGTGTTTAGACCTTGTGTGAGAGGGGGGTCACAGATAACTTTTATGGTTACTAGACTTTCAAGCACTCCCTAACACAGACTCTTATGTTTGTTTTTGTAGCCTTCAAGAGTTTCCTCTCCAATCCTAAATCAAGGCTCTAGCCTAGACTGCGTTGATGGACCCTACAAACACAAAGTCTAATAAATTTTAATTAAGCATTAATTTTAGTGGCTCTCTTAAGTCAAAAGGAATGGAAATGAAACTAGTGATTTTATTTAAGATAAAAAAGAGAAGATCATAAGATGAAACTAGAAACAAAACTACTTCTTCTTCACAAAAGATTTTCTAATTTAAACTCTTTCACCAAAATTTTCGTAACTACTTTTCTCAGATATTTGAAAAGAAAAACTTGACACCAGATTTCCCTCAACTATGAGCTACTTAATGTCCTAAACATTCAAGTAAATAACTTAAGAAAAAAATATTTTTCCTTGGTAAATAAAGCAACTAACCTAAACTACTTTACCAAACAAAGAAGTGAAAGATTTTTTTTATTGTTTTATGCTTCAAAACAAGAAATTTGAAAATGAATTCTTTTCTTTTCTTCCAAAGAGAAAAAGGGAAAAATGACGACAAGACAGGACCAAGAAATGGCTTCAGGACCAATCATAGATCATAGGGAGTCACTGGCAATACCAAGTAGGAAAATTAAAGTAGACTCATCAACTTGTCTAAAAACCCTATTAAAGAAAACACAAGAAATATTTGTTCAAAAGAAAGATAAATTGAAGTCAGACCTAGGCTATAGACTGCTATAACAGAGACCAGGACTAGATCAAGAAATCCCTTGAGAAGTGTGACTCCTAACAAGGAAGAGGATGAATGCCTATTCCTTTTACAAAAATTTTCTCAACAGGCACACTACTGACACTTCAATAGCCAATGTATGTACGCGGGATGTCCAAGGGCAGGGCGCGTATGCACGTGTGCAGGTCCACTACAGGCCACGTACACCTCTATAACTCCTCAAAAAAAATGAAAAACAACAGTCTAGCACAGGCAAGGAGTACTGGTATGGAAGACTAGAATCCCTTAAAGACACAAAAGATTACAGAAACTCAGAAAACAGTGAATAAACTGATTCAAAACACCCAAAAATAAATATCCCCAAATACCCTAGAGGCATCCCCAGTACAGTCACCAATTCTACTATAGTGGGAAGACCCCTCTACGGACTACACCAGGGTTCTAAAATGTAGGCAGAGCTAACCGTCTAAAGTCTCCTACTTTTTATCAACTATCTCAACATTATCCCACAATCATAAATAAAAGAAAAAGTGTAGGGATCTGGTAGGCATACCTTAAACTCCGCATTTGATGTCGATACCTTTGCGCTTAATTGTTTCTTGACTGCAAGTCTCCTCCCAAGGCTGACCTTCATTCACCAAAAGACAAACAAGAAACTACAATCATGCATTCTACATATGGATTAGTGGGTTAGACATCATAAACAAGAAATGTAAACAAATCATTGACATTTAGGACATCATTTGGTGGGACAGAAAAAACACTTCTTTATATTAATCTCAAAAAAGTCACTTACAATATGAGACCGACACTACTCCTTTAAATCGGTCCTGGGATCCTCCTCACAATGCACCAACTGCTTCCACATCTCCTTCTCCTCTTCAGTTCTCTCTAGGGAAATGACAAGGGCTTGCAATGGAGGAAAAGGGAATTCTAGCTCAAAATCACAATGTGGTTGCCGAATATTGGGGAAAAGGGGGAATACGGAAATGGGAAGAGTTTCTATGATCTCATTCTTCTCCTATAAATGGGATCCCAACCCCTTCTTTTATAGGCCAAAAGAGATAGTAAAGGTTGGGGTGACTGGCTATGGACAGTCAAACGGTTATGTAATGGCTCGAAAACCAGTATCCTATGCAATTTTCCATTTTTCACGATATTTTGTGAGTGTACGTCTGCTGTAGTGGGGCAATAGGTGTGTGTATGCAGGCAGTAGTGGTGCAGAGCATGCACATCTTCAAAACAATGATTTTTAGAAGAGCTTGTTCAGTGATGGCTTGGAAAAGATAGCAAGTTATATGGCTTGATGTCAGGTATGCATGTCTGGTGCAATTTAGGGTTATAACAATGATTATTCCTATGCCCCTATTCTCCTTTAGGAGTTTTCATTATTTTTCTTCTTGTGGGTAAGGGGATACATGTGTGATAACTTGTTGAAGATGATAAAGAGAGTTTAAATGCATGGTCACTTTCTTTTGGAAATGGTTCCCATTTCCATATCCTTGTACCACTCCATGCACATTTCACTACCTACCTCCTACACATCTTGTGGTATGATATGTGTTATAGGTATTTTCTTTGTTTTACCATGTAGCAGGTTGTTCTTAGAATGTACAACTACCTATTATATATTTGACTCCATAGATACCATCCTCAATTTTGTTTTTCATCATCATCACCAAGGGCGAGTTCATCCTCGATCCCATGTTGAACATACAAAGTGTTAAAATAACAACATCATCGTATAAATATGGAAAACCATCTATGAACATAAAAAATACAAATTTATCCTCAACACCTTTTGATCTATTCTCTAAACTTCAACCAAAAAATATTTTTCAATGGATCAATAGAAACAAAGAATCATTACCATGTTGAAATCCCACTCGAGGTAGAAGGGCTAGCTTGCACAACATAATCATGACTTTCTTAGCCTAACTAGAAATTGAAACCAACAAATATCCATACCATTACTACAAAAATTGTATCTAACATTTAAATTACATGCTCTTCATATGGTAATATCCATTATTATATCATTGATGTCTTTAAATACATCAACATACATAAAATCTATGTGAAGGAGCCTCTCCTACAAATATGTTTTTAGAAAGGCATGTCAAAAAGTGATAATGCCTACTAAGAACAAATTAAATTAAGCCTATATAAAAGTGACACAGTAAGAATAACGTTGGTTTCATGCCTATATAGTGATATCTTGAAGCTAATATCACTGATTATTATTCAATTAAAACAAATAAAATTTAAAGAAATATGATTACAAAATTGAAATAAAAATGGAGGGTCCTTGTTGAATTACAGTTTGCAAAGTGACAATTTACCATTGTCTAGTTTGAAAAGTTATAATTTTTATAGTTTTTGGAGTGAAAATTTGTAGGAGGGGGATCCTCAACTACGGGATTATCTAAAGGAAGTTGTTAATTTTCCTTTTTTTTTGTGACCTATGGCTCCATTGGGTGTTCTTTAGAGGAAGGAATTGTGGCTTTTTTTTCTTCCCCAAGTGCATGTAAACAATATATTGTGAGAAATAGAAAAGTAGACACTCAGAAAAACACCAAGTATTAACATGTGTTTTTAAAACCTTATATGGAGACCCCTCAACCTCTTTATCCACATGCAATTTGTAGGATTTTTTTTTTTCCCATTTCTCCATTTAAAAAAAATAAAAATTTCTTAAATTTATTAGAAAAAATATCCAATTGATAAGGCATTTGAATTATGAAGAGGACACATTATTCTTGAACCAAGTGATGTACCATTTTATACTGTTATTATTCATATTTTTTCACATTTTTGCAAGTAGGAGAGTAGGTATGCAAAGTTTTTTTAGGATTGTAGTTCGTGGTCTAGGCTCCCTTTCCCCTAAACTTGTTAGGAATAGGTTCTAATATAGTGTTATATCTCATGAAATGGTCACTAAAATTTTACTTGTCATTGGTGTGGTATAAATAATTACAATGATGGATAAGACAATTGTCCAGGCATTTTAGCATTGGCCTATGCAACATAAAATAACTTTTGTGAATCATAGATTAGATATGTATCCTTTCTCTGCAATGATTCTAGATTTTCCCACCACATATTAAGATATAAATTAATCAATACAACCATGGCAAATTAAAAGAAACAAACACCACGATACATAGTATATAATGTTTATTTCTATAGAACTAAGAGAATGACAAAAAATACATGTGAATTAATGGTTTATAGTAACCTAGAAAGCATATTAATTTAAATAATGTTGACATGATCACCACAAAATACAATACACTAAAATGTACAAAATGTTTGGTTTTAATTTAAAAAAAAATCACCTAATTATGGGTTTTTAGTTAACATGTTACATTTTATGCATCTGTAAAACTATTTGGGAAAAAATTGAATGTGGCTGATACTAAACAACATTGGAAAGATTTATAGGTTTTCCTTCAAAAGCATAATGTCAACATGACCATTATGACATGCATTATACAAATATAGAGAGTGATCTATAAATTATCATCGATATTCTGCCATAATAGTTCATCACCACAGATCTGATAAATAAAACTAAAATCTATGCTATGAAGGTTAAATTCCTTTAGATTCCATAATATTTATTTACTAATTTTCTACTTATTAATGCAATAGATAAAATTCAAAAAGTAGAAAATAGTAAAATACAATCACACACCATCCACAAGATAACACAAATATTTTATCTTGGAAACCATTACGTGGGAAAAAACCCATCTAGAAAGTGAGGTGCTCTGTTCTCTTTTCTCTGGTATGGAAATAATGCAAGTACACAGGAGAAGGCTCTCTCTATGGAGTTACCTGAGACTTGTGGCTTATTAGGCTTCTACATAAAATTAACCCCCTCTGTTATGTTGTCCAATTTCCCACTCCCAATTTTGCTTCTCTACTATGGAATAAAATAAAATAACATAGAATGGAACCCCTTGTCCTCCTAGTGGCTTGGTATTTAATATAGCCCGATAGCCATCTAGGGGTAGGATTTTTACTTCCTTAACCCTCAATTATGGTAGGGTTTTGAACCTTCTATAATATTCTTTAAATTACTCATGTGGCTAAACCCACATGCATGAGTAATGGGGGCTGACGTGGCATCCTCTCATACCATGGTGGTCAACAAAATGGGTCAACTTTTGGGGGGCATAAATTTTTCATACAAACTCCGATTGACACATGTTCTTCACCAATCAAAAGGTATCAGAGTGTATAGCACCATCAAGGGGGTATTCAAAAGTTTGAGACACCATAACCCCCAAAAAATCAATTTAATTCCTCAAAATGGCTCTCCAAGGTTTTAGACCCTAATTTTGTAAACTAGGACTTGCCATTAAAATGACCCTGCAAATTGATTCATGCAATTTTTTCCACTTTGAAAGCATCATGATAGATGACAAATAATATAATGATCCAATATGGATTAGATCAATTTGTAGGATTTTTATTTAAAAATCATATTTAATATGAATATATCTCACTATATTGTTGACATGACCTTGATGGCATTAAAAACATACATAGTAGGCATGTTTCTTGCTAAAAAAACAAGCATGATTTACATGATATGAATCACTTAGAAAAAAATAAACTTGGGTAGGGATATTTCTCACTATAATGCTAGCATGACTACTATGAGATGAATTACTTTAAAAACAAACAATTTTTGAAGGTATATTTCTCGCTATAAGATGGCATGACTATTATGACTTGAATTATTTAAGAACAAAAACTCGGGTAGGAATATTTCTTGCTATAATTATAGCATGATTAGCATGATTATCATGATGTGAGTTACTTAAAAAACAAATTAATTGAGAAGGCATATTTATCATTATAATGCTAGCATGGATATCATGACATGAATTAACTAAAAAAATAAACAATCTGGGTTTTATAGATTGCACAAGATTATGGATCACAATCATATTTCTTTATATAATGCTAGCATGATTACCTTGACAGTAATTACCTAAAATAAAAATAAAAATTATTTTGACACTCTGTACCAAATTCTAGGTTTTTATTTGGGTGATTGACATTATAGTTTACAATTTTTATGGGATTATGGGTGGGGTGGTGATTCTCTAGGAATAATTTATAGGTATACACACAATAGAAACTATTTACATGTCGGTTAAAAAAACATAGAAAAACCACTTGAAAAGTAAAACTACCAACCAAAAAATGCTAAACCAAGGATATCCCTTTGGTTATAACAAGGGAAAGCTAAACCAAGGAAATATCTTTGAGTAGAACATGAGCGAGATGAACTAGGGAAATCCCTTTGAGTAGAAACAGTGTAATCCCAACATAATATTGGAGTTATGTGCATGAATTATATAGTTGCGTATGAAATACAGAGAGTGAAAATGAAATGTTGAGAAATGCAAAGCCAAAATGTAGAGCATGACCTAGGTGAGACAAAAATAAAAATTCAAAGCAAGGCGAGACTAAAATACAAACAAATATGAACTAGGGTGAGATATAAATGTAGATTCAAACCAGGGTGAGATGGAAATGAAGAATTTAACCAATGTAGGTGAGAAAATAATTGTAGGTGAGAATATTCAATGGAAAGAAGAAATGCAGAAATGGAGACATGAGCAATTGAAAATCTAAATGAAGTGACCATCCCTCACCATCATACCATGAGGTGCCACATACTAGGTGAAGTGGCCCTCTCTAACCGTATATCACACACATTTGTGGTTCATTAAGGAATTGCAATGATATTCATATCCATCACACCCGACAAATTCCTCACCCACAACCTATTCATATGCACCTGCATTCTTTAGAAACCAACACAGTTTCCATCTATCCCTTCATGTACTAGCATCCCACCAATTATTATAGATGTGGTCCCAACAAGGTGCCATGCTGTATATATATTAATGTGTTTGTGTTATTTATGCACTCACACATAAACTTAAGGTCAAGATAATAATATAATAATATTTACATAAGAAAATATTATTATCAATTTCCATATTTAATATATAGGACATAGATTCACATTAATAATATCATAATATTTACATATAGCCATATTAACATAAATGTATAATTGTCTGTAGGGTTTTTAAACCTAATGTAGTTATGAAGATATATTTAATGGAAATAATAAAAATTATACTAGGCTTTTTCCTTGAGAATGTTCGAGATATTACACACTCACCTAGGTAATTATTTTCCTATGGTTGATAGTACAATGATGAGGGTGCTTCCATAGATGAGAATATTCTCTCTTGAGAATATTCCCCTACAAAATAAGGTGCTCCTCTTTAGTTTATATTCAGTTACACTCAGTTATACTAGTGTCACACGAGCGATGCAAAGGAGGGAGGACGATATCAGGTGAACTTGCAGAGGTGGTCACAACTGAAGTAAATGCATATCGTTGGGTCACCACCCTAGGAGAGAGGGGGTGGTTGACATGCAATATTTCATGATGAATGTGGTCGTTGGATGTCACCCCATCTGGGGTTGATATGTCTTTTAGATCCATTGTCAAGAAGTCAACGAAAAGGGGGTGATTCGGGGAGTGGGAAGGTGAACAAAGGAGATCACAACTAGTGAGAGTCAACCCTGCGTTGTATAGTTTATCAACAATTTGATTTTCTTCTTTGCATATCTGAGACAGAATGAGGGTGGTGTTGGGGAGAATTAAGGAATGGAGGAGTTCCAAATTTCTAAGGAGTCACCATCTAGGGGAGATTTTGGAGGGGGTAGAGTCGGTGAGTAACTTAAAGAAGAGGTTTAAGATGATTTGAGAATATTCCTCCACGATGAGATTGGAATAACCCATTCTGTTGGAAATAAGAAAGAATTGTATGAGCACCCAAAGTTCATATGCATCATTAGTTTTTTGGCCTAGGATTTCATCCAAAATTAGAAGGATATTTCCTTAGTCATTTCTGAATACCATGTCGAAACCAGAAGGGCATGGGTTTACTTTAGAAGCACCATTGAAATTGAGTTTGATGAATCTGGTGAAGGGTTTTCTATAGGAACGGGGACTTGAGGTGGTGGGGGGATGTGAGGGGGGACAAGTGGGAGGATATTTGGTGAGGAGTTGCTAATGGGAGAGGATGGTGGATTTAGGTGGGTCACATTTAAGATCTTCATGGTTTGAGGATTGAGAACATATTGTTTCTCTGATGCAGAATCAGATGCGGGACCAGACTTGAGCTTCAGGAAGCGAAGATAATTTGAATATTTTGTTTTTTTCTCTTTCTAGATTTATCAAACGTGGAATCCTGGGAGAAAAATCCATATGTGGTTGAGTATTGGATTTCTGAAGGCCTGCTATCTCCAGTGCTCGAAAGTTGCATTGATACTTTAGGCCTTTCTATCAGTAGTGCGTATGATAGAAGTCACTTGGTTCCATAAATTAAAGATGAAAGTACATTGATTGAGGATATGTTCAGTTGTTTCTTCTTCAGTGCAGCATAGAGGGCACCGAGAGAGGCCTGTACATCCTTGTTTTAGAATATTTTCCCTAGTGAGGATTGTTTTTTGGATAACCAACCAAAGAAAGGTGTATACTTTGGTCCAGTGGTTTATTTTCCATATTCTTTCCTAGATTTCCTCTCTCATTAGTGAGTGATGATTTTGTTTTATCATGTAGGCCTATTTGATGGAGAAAACCCCCTGTGGTGTGTGGCCCCAATGGAGAATATATTGATCATGATGAATATTGATTTTCCTTGACTCCACTTATGAATACCAATGATATAAGTAACATTTTCATGGTAAATTCAAAATCTAATGAATAAAATGCTATTCTCTCTAGTGAGGATGATCATAATGAACTTTCCAATAATGAGAGATAGGGAGGTGGTAGTTTTCTCATTTTTCAGAAAATTTCCTACATATTTTCCTTGAGGTGGAGTGGAGGTAATTGTTTCCAAGAATCATCCTAGAAGAGAGAAGTTTTCCCATTGCGAACCTCCGTGAAGGCGTGCTCCTAAATGAGAGAGTTTTTAATGCAAGAATCATTCCAAATTGAGGATCCAGGAAGTTGGTTGGCGAGTATGATCAGGCTGTTTTCCTTGATGTGAGGGGAGTATTTGTGTCTCTAAATATTAGCCCATGGGTGGGAAGGGTGGGTTAACGATCTCCACTAGGATTTGGCCCCCAAGACTTTATTGAGGATTCCTGGGTCTCACAGGTCAAGGCCACCCGAGGCCTTGGGTTTGCAGAGATCCTCCCATTTGACTAGTGCCAACTTTCAAAATTCCTTGGTTCCTTTCTATAGAAACTTTCTTTGATTGGATCAAATGGAATTGATGATGTTTTTGGGTGTAGCTAAGGTTGAGAAAAGATATAATGTAATGTAGTGTAACACATATTTTAAAAGGGTGATCATGCTCACCAAGTTTAGGTATTTGAAGCTCCAAGTGTTGAGATGATTGTCTAGAGTGGTTAAAAGGGGCTCCCAGGGGCTAATGTGAGAGGGGTTATCTGTAGAGGGGGGGGGGTGAGGCTAAGTATTTGGAAAGAAGGGAAATCCTAGTGAATCCCAAAATGTTTTCTTAGTGGAATTGAATGGGTTCCAGAGTTTTGAATAAGAAAACTTGGATTTTCCTGGATTGATTGATATGCTCAAAGCTTCCGATAAGTCATCCAGGATTTTTCTGATAGTGGAAGCTTCTTTCACAGTGGAAAATATCATTTTCATTGTATCATCTACAAATTTACTGTGTGATGTGTGAGAATACATTCCATGAAGATTAAGACCCTGGAGGTCCCCATTGTCTATATGGGATTGAATGTAGCGACTGATACCTTCTGCTAGGATGACGAAGAGGAAGGGAGAAAGAGGGTCGCCTTGTCAGATGCCTCTTGAGGGTGAGAAGGTTTGGGAAGGAGAACCATTAACCAAAATGGAGAAGACGATACTGGAAGTAATATTTAAAATCCAATTGATCCATTTTGAGTGAAAGGAAAAAGTTGTGAGGATTTGTTTCATATATTGCCATCTTATTGTATCGAAGGCTTTAGAGAAGTCTAGTTTGATTATCATGTCGAGGATACGTGAAGACTTAAGGGAATGGATTACTTCATGTTCCAAGATGATGTTATCTATTATATGTCAGCCTTCAACACATCCAAACTATTCTTTTGAAATAATGAAAAGAAGAATAGTTTTGAGGTGCATAAAAACTACCTTTGTAATGATTTTGTAGATGAGATTGTATAGCACGATGGGTCTGAACTGTTTGGGGTGTGTAGTCCTTTATTCTTTGGGTATGAGAGTTAGGAACATTGCATTGAAAGTTGAGAGGAGATCCTTGGAGCATCAAGAGTATTCAATGATTTTCCAAACTTCTTCTCTTATCATTGGCGAGCAGTGGTGAAAGAAGTCTATGGTGAAACCGTCTGGACCTAGAGATTTTTCGAGTGGAATTTCCTCCATTGCTTGGTCAACCTCCTCTATGGTTATGGAGTGAATGAGAGAGGTATTTTTTTCTTCAATTATCAAGGAAAGAACATGATGAGTTATTTTAGCAATGGATGGAGATTGTTTTTGGTTGGATTCTGTGAGGAGTGAATATCCTTGTTAATTTTCCATCCTTGTGATTATGTTGATGTGTAATATTTGAATCATCGATTGATGGAAAAATTTGTAATTTTTTGCCCCTTCACACAACCATTGTATCCTTGATTTTTGTTTCTATATAGCCTCCTCTTGTGCATACCACTAATCTAATTGTTTTATGACCGATGCTTCTCTTATTGTAGTTGATCTGAGATGTTGTTAGTAATTATTTATATTTGAATCTTCTGCATGCACAGATCCAAGGCTTTTTGGGATTGGAAAATATTTCCAAAGACCGTTTTATTCTAGATCTTGAGGTGTTGCTTGAAATTTTTCTCCTTTTGCTGGAAGTGATACATGAGAGAGTCGTGAGAAATCTTTGCATTTTTCCAGTAGGTGGTGGAATTTTATTGAAAGTTTGGATGGTCTAGCCAAGATTTCTTGAAATGGAAAGGTTTGAGCTGAGGAGATCCTATTATGTTCAACCAAAGTTGGATGGGCCAGTGGTCAGAAATGGGTAGGATATTAGCCTCCAAAGGGAGTCCTCCAATCATTATAGATTATGATATTAGAAATATGTTGATCTTGAAAGTGATGTGATGCTTACCCAAGAATTTATTAGACTAGGTGAATATACCTTCTCAGAAGTCAAGAATGATGAGACAAAGGGTGTTTATGGCTTCACAAAAGGATTCGTTGTCGTTTTCTAGTTTTCTTGTTCCCCCCATTTTTTCTTCAAGAGATTTAATGTGGTTGAAGTCACCTCCTAGGATCCAATGGTAGTTGTTGGCTATGTCCCTCAAGAGTTGGAGATAATGTCGGAACATTTATTTATCTTGTTGATTTTGTGGTCCATACACATTTTTGATTAATCCAGAATTGTTTGAGCCAATGGCTCGAAAGAATGTTTAGGTTGACCATTTGGTTGAGAAGAAACCTTTGAGAATAACCACTATTGGATTCTAAAGTATAGCTAGTCCTCCTACAGACCCGCTTGAATCATTGAAGATGAAGTTACCTTTCTTCCCACATTTGGAGAGAATGTTTTTTGTGATGGATCCAACACATTTAGTTTCTTGAAGGAATGTAATGTCTAGTTTTTCTTTCATGATGTTGTTTCGAAGGATTCTTTTCCTAGTCCTTCCATTATGACCTCCTATGTTCCATGAAGTTATCTCCATGAGAAAGGCAGACTAGGGTTGAGGAAGAATATGTCAGTTAGCTTATGAATTTGACTTGATTTAACCATATAGTTGTCGATTTCGTGAATCCGGTTTTGGGTGGATTTCCTTCCTCTTTTGCTTGCTTCTTTTGGCTGTTTTTGTAATCCTTTCTATTCCTCTGGGGAAATAACAAGATCTGTGTTAGATATTGATCTCGCTTCAGATGCAGAGTTGAGATAAGATTTGTGCATTTTTCTGAGTTGTTCTAGGGGAACATTTTTGAGTTCCTTTTTTTGGTATAGTTGTTCTAGTCGAATGAGGTTGAATTCAATTAATTCTTTCTCATCCCATTCTATCTCCATTTCAATTCCTTCTCCCAGTGGAAATTTGTTTGGGGGGGGGGGTTGAGTTGTTTCAGGTCGGGTTCTTAGAGGAATTTGTATTTAGCCTTGGAACCGAATCAGGGTTAGGGGTAGAAGGGTTGGTGGGATGTTCTTCCGCGATGGAGTTTCATATTTCAAAAGAGTTTCTAGTGGAGGGTTTTGTGTGGCTGGGGGGTTGAGTTTTTTTCTCTGTTTTGAATATGCATCCTTGTACCTTTGTGAATCCATCCTTGGGTTTATCATGCAAGGGGGGGGGCGTTGGGATGGATGGGTGCATTCAAAGGGAAGTCCCTAAAGAGGTGGCCATGCTCATAACATTGTTAGCAGTGAAAGGGAATGTGCTCATAGTCGATAGTTTGTTCCTGTTCTTCATCATAATATTATAGCTTGATGGATCCAAGAAGGGGCTTTGAAACATCCATAAATACATAGATTCATGCGTAAGAGGTATATCATAATTTTTTTCGGCTTCTGTTATCTTGAAAAAATTCCCAATGTGTTTCCTATTCCCTCTAGGACCTCACCTAGCTAGAATTCTCGGGGACATGAAAACAGCCTCATCCAAATTGGAGCATAGGTAAGATCCTCTTTTTTAGGGTTGAATTTATCTTTACAGAACCTAAGATATAATCCCACAAAGTTGTAGAAATACAACCCATTTTTGAACACTTTGTTTTTGACTTCAAGGTTATGGAATATAGAAGTGAAAAAACCTTTAGATCCTAGTTGTAGCTCCAGGTGTCCCTTGGGTTTCCACCAGTGTTGAATCCATTTTCTAAGATATGGTTCAGATGGCCATAGGATCAAAACATTACCTACGAGAGCATGATCCTTCATGTTCTGGGTTTTCATTCCAACTCATGTTGAAATGATTACATACCTGGGTGTTGTAGAAGCTTGGGGGATGCATTTTTCGGGGATCCAAGATCGAGCCACTTTTATATGAGGTGGGTCAGCCTCCATATCCATGAATTTGTTCTAGTTGATCTCATCCTAGTATAGTTGGTTCATGTATTCCATCGGTGGGTCGAAAGTCATCCTTGAGTTGACTGATCTATTTGCTTCCCCTACTACAACTTTACAATAGGAGAGGGCTTCTTCCGCCTATGTTGGTTCCATTGGAGGTGAATCAATCGGTCGAGAAGGAGGGTAGAAGGTGTGCATGTAGGAGGTTTACAAATCTTAGAAACCCTAGAGACTAATTGGAAACCCTATCATCAGAGCACTCCCACATATCTGGATCGTAATTACGAATTCCTATTTTTCTATATTGAAGCTAATATCACTGATTATTACTCAGTTAAAAAAATTCAAATTTAAACAAATATGATAACAAAATTTAAATAAAAATGGAGGGTCCTTGTTGAATTAGAGTTTGCAAAGTGACAATTTACCATGGCTAGTTTGCAAAGTTATAATTTTTATAGTTTTTGTAGTGAAATTTTGTAGGAGGGGAGCCCTCAACTAGGGGATTGTCTAAAGGAAGTAGTGACTTTTCCTTTTCTTTGCGACCTATGGTTACATTGGTTGTCCTTTAGAGGAAGGAATTGTTTCTTTTTTTTCTTCCCCAAATGCATGTAAATATTATATTGTGAGAAACAGAAAAGTAGAAACTCAAGAAAACACCAAGTATTAACATGTGTTTTTAAAACCTTAGATGGAGACCCCTCAACCTCATTATCCACATGCAATTTCTAGGAGTTTTTTTTCCCCATTTCTCCATTTAAAAAAAAATATATTCCTAAATTTCTTAGTAAAAATATTCAATTGATAAGGCATTTAAATTCTAAAGAGGAGACATTATTCATGAACCAAGTGATGTACCATTTTCGAGTTATATTATTCATATGTTTTCACATTTGTGCAAGTAGGAGAACAGGGATGCAAAGTTTTCTTAGGAGTGTAGTCGGTGTTCTAAGCTCCCTTTCCCTTCAACTTGTTAGGAAGAGGTTCTAAGATAGTGTTATATCTCATGAAATGGTCACTGAAGTTTTACTTGTCATTGGTGTGGTATAAACCATTACAATGATGGATGAGACAGTTGTCAAGGAATTTTAGCAATGGCCTATGCAACATAAAATATCTTTTGTGAATCATAGACTAGATATGTAGCCTTTATCTACCATGATTCTAGATGTTCCCACCATATATTAAGATATAAACCAATCAATACAACCATGAAAAAAGAAAATAAACAAATATCACAATACATAATACATAATATATAATGCCTATTTCTATAGAACTAAGAGAATGACAAAAAATGCATGTGAATTAATGGATTAAAATAACCTAGTGGGAATATTCATTGATATAATGTCAACATGATCACCACAAAATAAAATACACTAAAATGCACCAAAAAAAATGGTTTTCATTAAAAAACAAAATCACCTAATTATAGGTTTTTAGTTCACATGTTACATTTTATGCATCTGTAAAATTATTTGGGAAAAAATTTGAATGTGGGTGATATTGAACAACATTTGAAAGATTTATAGTCTTTTCCTTCAAAAATATAATGTCAACATGTCCATGATGGCATGCATTATACAAATATAGAGAGTGATTTGTAAACTATCATGGATATTCCACTAGAACAGTTCATCACCACAAATATGATAAAT
>ML777168.1:50005-65005 GCA_009831015.1 Picea engelmannii | reverse complement strand
TTTATTTTATTCTGACATGGAGGGTTTCTTGGGTGTGCGAGTGCAATTTTCCTCAAGAGAGACAAGCTTGAGACCCAAATTTCTATACTCAGACCTTGTCGAAGACATGCACTGAAAAACGATCAAGAGCAACCTACTTTGATACCACTAATCCAGATTGTTTTCGGCACAAAATGAGAGAAGAGATATGATAAAGAAATGCATAGAGATATCATGGATATCCAATAATATAACATAAATGTGTCAGAGATGCAACCATAAACACAAATATACAATAATACACAATTTTCTATTGATGAACGAAAATGTACAAAGACTGTAAAATACAGAGTGAAAGACTCGCTAGAATGGTGGAAGCTTATCTCTGAGAAGAGATGTGAAAACTACTCGCATTTGAAAGAATATTATTATTATAATGAGGCTCCAAATGAATTTTTAACATAAGTAATATCCAAAAAACTAACCTCGGAAGATGAAAATCCAAAAGGTTTGCGGGTCCCGATGGGGGTAGTTTATACATCAACTTCCCGAGGGCATAACGTTTGCATACGATATTCATTTGGGGCACTCAATACACTGTTGGAAAGGTCTAACTAAGAAGAACGATTTTTTATTAGTTTGAGAAAGTTATTATGATATTTTCCTACACACCAATTCCCCAAAAAATGTCCTTTAGTGGCTCAAAACGACCCCAAAAGTTTGGAACCCAAAAAACTGACAAACAATTGCAAAGATGGAAAACTATTTTTTGAACCCGTGGAATAGGTGGGTGGCCACCAATATCCACTTGGATCTATATTTAATATATAGGACATAGATTCACATTAATAATATCATAATATTTATATATATCCATATTAATATAAATGTATAATTGTCCCTAGGGTTTTCAAACCTAATGTACTTATGAAGATATATTTAATGGAAATAATAAAAAATAATACTAGTATTTTTCCTTGAGAATGTTGGAGATATTACACACTCACCTAGGTAATTATTTTCCTAAGGTTGATAGTACAATGTTGAGGGTTCTTCCATAGATGATAATATTCTCTCTTGAGAATATTCCCCTACAAAATAGGGTTCTCCTCTTCAGTTCAGAGTCAGTTACACTTAGTTAGACTAGTGGAAGTCACTCATGCATGTCAACCTCAGTTTTATCACCAATAGTTGCATGTGTTTCTCTGACTTCCACACATGTGCCTCAGTTAACTGATGATTGCTTGGGTCAATTAACTAGGACTAGGTGGAAGATTACTTTGGTTTCTGTGAGTGAGTGTCTAGATATCTCTAGATCACTACTATGGTGAATTCACTTATCCATGTATATTATATCATGTATATTTTACAATTTTACTCAATAGATAATACAATTATTTTATTATACTCTCTTCTCTTCTCTTCTCTCTCGTAAGCTTTGTGTGTTCATTTTCTACTAGCTACGTTCAATGTGAAAACTTCATATGGTATCAGAGCCTTGATTTCTAGGAGAAATCACATAAGAATTTCTATTTGCAGGTACATGATGAATATTAAACCATAAAATATGAATTTATCACAATACTTCTCACACCTCGTAACTACTTCAAGTGGAAGATTAAAAATTATGCATCAACTAAGATGCAAAGGCTTGTACCAGATTACTATGGAGACAAAGATTGAACCAACTTCTTCTATCAAGAAGAAAATGTATCTCAATCGATGGATGCGGCCTATGACCTCCTCTACATGTATATGTCCCCTGATATTCTATTTTACATCGAATCTTGTACCACACCAGATGAGGTTTGGACAAAGTTGGAGGATCTCTTTGGAAAAAAAGAAGAAATGAGAGGCCATATGCTCAAGGTTGAGGTAAATTCCTTAGATCCAAGGAATTTTAATAACATCCAAGAATTATTTATGAAGTTCAATTCCCTCCTCTACCATATAAATGGATGTGTTGTTGACAAATCAACTCAATAAACCTAATTTATCCTTTCTATTCTGGAAAAACGTGGTCAGGATTATGTTGTTTTTGTCTCATCTTTCCATACAAACATATTCACTTTAGGATGTACCTAAAAACTTATGACATTAGATCATATTCTTAAATCCCTCATGCATGAGCAAGACATGATCATAAATATGGGGATAATCAAGGGATCCAATGCACATGCACTTACTGTGCATGAGAGCAACAATGCATGCAATCCAAAGACCAAGAAAAAATAAAATGGAAAGGAAATGCAAAGCCAAAGAAGGAATGCTACTCCAAACCCTTTTATGATTCCTTAGGCTCCAAAGGTGGAAAATGAAAGAGAGGGGAGAAAAAATGTGGTTACTACAATTATGTTTATCATCCTGAGTCCAAATGCATGAAGAAGAAGATTCATCATTTGGTGCACATTCTTCAGAAAAAAAATCTCGGGGATCACATTCTCGAAGATGCCAACAAGAAGCCATAAGATCAAGCCAAACGAGATATATCTCATGCACGGATTTCCATTAATTCTTCTCCTGATGCATGGATCTTAGATTCATGAACATCCATCATATTGTAGCATGCATAGGTCCTCCCATCCTCATGGGAGTTGATACCCCAGTTGAGGTAATTGGCCTAGGGAGAGTAGAACTCCCACATGGATGTTTTGAGAATATATTTCATGTTCCAAAACTCTTTGTCAATTTACTCTTCGTTTATCAGATAACACGTTCAGGTATAGGAAAAAGGGTGGAATTCACACCTGATTATGTAACCATATATAATATGCGTGATAAATCCACGATTGTTGTTGGTGAGGTAAACCACCAATCACGTTTGTATACTTTCAGTAATTTCACTACTAAATCTGATTTTTCTTTACTACCAATGCATGTTTATGATACTAGTAGATTATGACATGAGAGGTTCAACCATATAAACTTCAAATACATGCAACAAATATGAAAATAGGATATGGTGACCAGCTTACCCAACATACATTTTTCCAAAGGATTGTATCAAGGATGTGTTCTTGGAACACATCCCCGAGATAAGTTTGAGAAAGGGAAGGCCTCGAGGGAAATGTCTCCTTTGGATCTCATCCAAAGTGATATGATGGGACCCTTTCCTCATCCACCCATCATCAAAGAAAGGTACGTTCTTACATGTATTGATGATTTCTCATGATACACTTGGGTGTGTTTTCTTAGGAAGAAGTCCAAGGTTTTTGAGTATCTCAAGTAATTCAAAGCACATGCAGAGACATATTCTGGGAGAAATATAAAATTATTCTACAGAGAAAATGGGGGGGGGAACATGAGAACCAATATTTCCCCCATCTTTGTTCATAGGTAGGTATACATATGAAGAACATAGTACCTTACACTCTACAACATAACAAAGTATCCAAGGGGAAGAATAGATCCCTTAAGGATATGGCCACTTACATGTTGCATGCAACATCTCTACCACTCAATATTTTGGTCGAGAAACTTAATTTTTCCAACCAAATTTAGAATGGATATCTTCATATATTTGTTAAGGACTAGGCTCCATTTCAGGCATGGAGTGTCAACAAAACAAAAGTCATCAACTTCTGAATATTTGGATCACGTGCATGGGCCCGCATACCCTATTAAAATAGGAAAGAATTAGATCTATAGAGTACTGCATGAATTTGCATGGGATATGTAGATTGTGTGAAGGGTTACAAATTACTTGATACCTCGATGGAAATGCTCATCATTAAGCGTAGAGTTCAGTTTGAGGAAACTCCCTTTCATGCACCATCAATTCCACATGCCGATACCTCTGTACCATTTCTTGCACCAAACATCGGTGATGATGAGTCCACTCACTCATATCATGGTTCATGTTTGAGCTTTGAATATGATTCATAAGATGATGATCATGCTGATGATCAACATGCATATTTTGAGTCACCATAAATTCCCAAGTGGGAAAATACCACCTTACATGTAGCAGGAGAACTTGTGGGGGATCTAGAAAATTAGAGGAGGATGAGGTCTCAGTTGAAGGATTCTCCTCATGCACTTACAACTACCAAACTAGTGATTCCCACGCATTGTTATATGGTTCTATATTCATACCTGAAGACTTGTGTAGAGGCTGTAGGTAATCCCTTCTAGGAAGCCGCTATTTAGGAGGAGTATAAATCTCTCCTCGAGAACCAAACTTGGGATATGGTTCTTCCTCCTTTAGATAGGAAGCTTGTCATATGCATATGGGTATACATGACCAATAAGGAAAAAAATGGAAATGTGAGAAGGTATAAGGAAATACTTATTGTGAAAGTTTTTTAATAGATCCATAGAATAGACTATAATGAGAACATTCCTCACATAGCAAATATGGACTTAATATGATTGGCCATTGCCATTACGACAACCAGGGGGTGGGAAGTTCATCAAATGGACATGAAGAATTATTTTGTTCACGGGGATGTCTCAGAGGATATTTACATGGAGAAACCAAATGGGTTTAGTCAAAATTCATCCTAATTATGTCGATTGAAGAAGTCCCTTTGTGGCCTCAAGAAGGAACCTAGAGCATGGTATGTGAAGACAGACTCTTACTTTCTCTCTCAACACTTTATCATATGAAAATCAAATCCGAACATCTACATGCTGAGGACCTCAGACTCCCTACTAATATTAGTTATCTATGTTGATGAGCTCATCATCATAGGAAGTTTGGCCTTAATAATTGTTGTAGTCAAATACATTCTACACGATAGGTTCTCTATGATGGGCATGATTCCACTGCACTATTTCTTTGGTCTCAAGATCAATCAAGATGCTTCAGAAATCAAGATATATTAGACTAAGTATGTCAGTGGTATATTGGTTATATTCCAAATGACTAAATGCAAGTTGGCATCCACACCCTTTATGTCTGGGGTACATCTTGAGGATGGTGAGGATACAACATTGTTGGAAAACACCTTATACCAAAAACTTGTGTGGATCCTTCTATATCTTAACCACACTCGATCGAATCTCTCATATACAATAGGGAATTTTTCTAGGTACATGCAAGAGCCACTTGATATACCTTGGAAGGATGAAAAACATATCCTCAAATATGTTTAGGAAATCATAGGTTATGGGATCCACTATGGATTAGGCTATGAATTGGATCTTATGGGCTTCACTGATTCTAACTATCCTGGTGATAGCACCGATCATAAGTACACTTCAGGGTACATGCTTGGTTTTGGTTATGGTACCATCTATTGGTTGAGAAAAAAATATTCAACTATTTATCTATCATCAACAGAGGCTGAGTAGATAGGAGTAGTCAATGTCACTATTCATGAACTTTGGATTTAGAACTTCCTCACCAATATTGGCATCTAGTATCATCATCCGACTGTTATTTGGTGTGACAATCAAAGTACTCTCAAATTGTGTAGAGACCCAATGTAGTGACAATAGACCAAACACATCAAGATATATATGCATTACATTAGAGAGCTGGTACATGGAATGATCATCTCTTTTTAGTACTGTCCATCCACCGAATAGACTCCATACAAGTTTACCAAGGCATTTACTAAGTAGAAGTTCCACCTTCTATATGATCATCTTGGAGTGAAAGACATAGTTTCTTACCAACTTCCTTTATTCCTTTTTCTTTTTTTATACATTATACTTTTAGAGTGGGGTTTCCCATGAGATTTTCCCTCTTTCCTCTATTTTTTTGTTTCATTATTAGATGCATCATACAATGGGTACCTAACATGGTCTCAAATATTGGGACCCATTCATCATTTACACCCTACTAGTGTTCATGGGGGGTGTTGGAGATATTACACAGTCACCTAGGTAATTGTTTTCCTAAGTTTGATAGTCCAATGTTGAAGGTGCTTCCATAGATGAGAATATTATCTCTTGAGAATATTTCCCTACAAAATAGGGTGCTCCTCTTAAGTTTAGATTTAGTTACACTCAATTAGACTAGTGGAAGTCACTCATGCATGGAAACCTCAATTTTATCACCAGTAGTTTCACACATTTCTCTCACTTCCACACATGTGACTCAATTAATTAATGATTGCATGGATGAGTTAACTAGGAATATGGGAGATTACTTCGGTTTCTATCAGTGAGTGTCTATATCCCTCTAGATCACTATTACAATGAATTCACTTACCCATGTAGAGTATATCATGTGCATTTTACCATTTTACTCAACAGGTAATACAATTATTTCATTATACTCTCTTATCTTCTCTCTTGCAAGCTCTATGTGTTGATTTTCTACTAGCTAGGTTCACTATGAAAACTTCACAGAGAAATGTTTTTATATAAAATTGTATCGATTTGTAAGACCATTTATATAAATTTAATTATTGTTTACAATGTTGTATGTTAAATATAGAGAGAAAAGAGTTTGGTTTCTTTCTTTGGAATGGTTCCCATAGGTATTTGGAGTGAAACATATAGGGTTTGGCCATAGTTACCCACAAACACTTCCATTAGGATCCAATGGCCTTTTTGTATCCTTCCATGAACTTCCCTCCCTTTCCATTTCTCCCTTTTCCCTAAGGAATATCCATAGCATGGGGCTCTTTGCATATAAATTCTCTAGATATGGTCGTGACCTCCTTCAAGTATCCTCCATCAATTGATACAATATATAGTTCATTAAGAAGTGATTCCCCCTCAAATGTGGTAGGTTAAAATATGGTCTCAAAGGTTTTTATTATTTCTTTCAGAGATGTGGTTGTTGGGACCTTTGTTTTTAAATGATAATTTGCACAAGAAGGACTACAGTCCCAGTTTTGGTCTAGTACGAGTTGCTCAAGATACAAAAGAAGTTGGATAGCAGAGAAAAGGAGAAGTAACAAAAATCAGTTGCTAAAAGGACAATGCGACGCCAACATTGAAAAAGTAGTTGCAACGGAACAAGAAAGCATGCAAACCAAAGCCAAAATACACGACTTGGATTATATATAGGGATGACTATGATTGTAAAAGGGTTCTCCCCTTGTTGTTCATTGATGATTGCAAAAGGGTTGTTGTATTCTTGTTGTTGTTATTGTTAATAGGCCGGGCTTGAGTCCTGAAAATGTAAACTGTACACCATTTTTGGAAATAGAAATTAGTGACATGGATCTAGAGCCAAGAGTCTCTAATAGAGAACTACTTTGTGTCTATGAGATTGTAACTAACAAAGATCTGAAGATAATATGTGGAGAAGGATCCAAATTTTCAAAATATGTTGCGTCATTTTGTGTCCATACTTCTGCATTATATCTTTAAAGTACTTCTTTATTCTTCATAAGTTCCACATGATGTTTCTGTTTTTGAATGTTTTTCGAAACCTAAGTAGCTTCAGTTCTTGCATATATGAGTTTATATATGTTATGTAGTTAGGTTTTCTTGCGAAAGATCAGGATGAATCTTGAAGGTTCTGTGAACCCCCCTAAGTATTTTCCTTTCCCTTCCCTATCCTTTTGTGTTAGCCATGCTTCGTGTGAAACTTCTTATCTTCAGAGGAAATGAAAATTCCAGTGCTCTAGACTGCACGGTACCTTTTTTTGGTAACCTAAGAAGGACCCTGGTCTGATCAATCTTGCGCCACCAAAATGGTTTTGTTTCCAGGACCTGCGTTAAAAGGGAATCTATAGGGAGGATGATTCCATGGATTCATAGATGTAATATTGACTAGTGGTGGGAGAAAAATTGCGATGCTTTCACATGGAAAGAAGCGGAGCTGAGAAGAAAATATGTGAAAGATACTCAGGAGGTAGTCTTTTACTCAGAAAGATTGAGTGACCAATACAAGATACTCTGGGTTAAGTTCCCAAAAGAACTTTTCCACTAGATAGATAGGATCCAAGAAACTCTAGAGTTCCAAGAACGAGTCAATAGGACCTATACTTGGGATACAAAAAATATTGTAGCACTTCATCAGTTGGATTGTCCAGTCACACGAGAAATTGATTTCTGGGTCAATGCCACATTAGAAGGATACATTATAGAGTTTGAAACCAAGAATCACCAGTATTTTTCAAGAGCAGAGGCAGATTTCAAGAAAGACTCAAGGGGAATACTGTTCAGAGAAATCCCCCTATGGATTAAATTTTTCTTGATGGAAGAAGGGATGTTGACTATGTCTCCGATTGAGATGGTAGCGTAAACACACTCACTTGGGGTAGGGTGAATTTGGGGTGGATTCATGGTCTGAGAGAGGGGAAGGATTCTTTGATGAATGAGGGAAACAATAAGAAATGGACTCAAGAGATGAGAAAGCCCTGAAAAGAGCCGCCATAGTTGAGAAGTGGTGGCAGAACAAGATAAATAAAGTAGCAAGACAGTCCGAGAAGTTGCAGAAAGAAGTCAGACTGGGAGAAGTAGAGGAAAGACAGATGGAAGAGTTGCAGAAGATGAGAAGAAAGGAAATATTGGCTAGTCAAAGACTAGGTGAGAGAGAAGTGTAGATAGAAGGGAGTCCCCAGGAGGGTGGAAAAGAAGGAGAAGGTGTAGGAGTAAGAGAGAAGGAAGCTGACATGGATATTGAAGAGGAAAAAGAAGATTCATCCTCGATGACAGGAAAGATCAGGAATTTGATTGAAGAGACCACTCTAGAAGAAGAGAACGATACCCCCCAGATCAAACAAAATTTCCCTAAAGCCAATGGCGCTAGCCCCGAATATCCCATACCCCAAGTGTCTTCTATACAAGCGGGAAATTCAATTCTACCCTCTTATGTGAATTCTGTTCCAGTACAATTAGTTAGTCAGTCGCAACTAGGAAGTGCGAGTACAGGGAGGATATTGGGATCCCCTAGTAGGTTGCAAGGTAGAACAATAGGTTTTATTTTGATAGGATTAGTAATATGAATAATGGTTGGTCACGTGGGAGGTTCGATTGCCCGATACCCATAATTCTGGGGTAAGGGAGACAAAGATGTTGAGAAACACTGGTTCTTGTGTGAAGCAATCTGGAGGTCTAGAGGGACTTTGGATGCAAATAAGTTGGTTGAGTTCCAGACTACCTTGAGAGGCCATGCTCTCAAATGGTACATGAATGTTATAAATCCAGGAGTGCCAGGAATGAAAGGTGAATCATTCACACTTTCCCAAGTATGGACAAGGTTCATAGCGGAGTTTAAGCTACCTCTTTCAGAACAATAGGCTCTATCTGAGTTGCACGAGTTTCAACAAAGGGAAGGTGAATCAACCTAGGAATACAACCATAATTTTAAATATTCTATAGGGAGGTTAGTGCATCCAATTCATGAGGAACACCAAAGAGAATGGTATATTCATGGATTTCTACCTCCGACAAGGATTCCATTGAAACAACAATGGATAACCACTTGGATAGATGCCTTGGAACAATCAATGAAGATTGAAAACATGGAGGGATATCCTGGGAGCCTGAGAGTGACCAGACCCCCAATAGATGCAAATTTGGTGCAACTACAAGGGAAAATATCAACGCTTACAGAAAATATTCAAGAATTAATGATACCTAGAACAGGACGACCATAGGTCTGGTGTACCAGATGTTACACAGAAGGACATATGGTAACTAAATATCCAAGAATGAGGGGAATGGGACCTCCTCAGAATCCGATGGGATCGCCACCAGGACCCACGGGAGGAGTTGCGCAAGTATCTGGGAATTTACCATTCCATAACCCCACCCCATATAATGGTTTTCTAGGGATCCAAGCAACACCAGCAGTTGAGTATTGCAAGATTTTTTGAATACATGGGCATGGGCCAATACAGTGTCCCATTATGCAGAAGTATTCAACAGTACCAAATACTATACACTATGAGCTTTGTGCATCTACCACACATACTACCAATCAGTGTAGAGTGTTGGATGCACTTGTATAAATGTTGGATTGGACAACATTCAGGGTGAATGAAACCCCTCAGGGACTAGGAAGAGGTCGAGGAGGTGGAGCCGAAGGAGACTTCAGAGGAGGAAGAACCGGGAGAAGAGGACCAAGAATATGTTATAACTGTGATGATAAAGGCCATATGTCTAGATATTGTCCTCATCTGAGGCGACCATGGTGCTCTCATTGCAAAACCAATGGGCACACAACTAAAGACTTCCAAAAACTAATTGAAAAATGGGAAGATCGATCATGTCAACGAGGAACTAACCTCATCAGTTCATAAATCAAAATATTTATTAAAGGACAATTTCCCAACCTAAATATTGTCACTTGAGGAGGGGAAAAGATTGGAAATGATGTTAATAATATACCTCAGATCTAGAAGGAAGCATCTAAGGAAGACATGTATCACCCTATGAAACAAAAGTTATTCTTTAAATATTCCATAGAAGTATTTCAAAACATCTCTAGCCCGAAGGTGCAAGAAAAACCCCAACAGCCTATGATTTACCCCAAGATTGTGCAAGTCCCTACTTCACCCCCTGCACCCAAAAACCCTGTAGCCTCAATGAGACAATGTGAGAAACCCCAAAATGTAGTCGAACTTTGGTTTCACTTGTTTTCTTATATTCTTGGGAATAACCAGCTAACAAAAAAGTTGTGCAATGCACTTTACCTATTTTTAGGGAATGAGGAACCCACATAAGAAACAATAAGGACTAATCTTCCTGAGAAGAATGCTAAGAGAGTACAGAAAAGGAAAGTACGAAATGGAAAATAATTTAGACTAGTAGCTCAACTAGATGAATTTGATTTGATATTAAGGATGTTATGTTATATCTAGGATATGAAGTGAACATTCTACCTAAAAATACTTGGGAAGCCCTAGGAAAACCCCAATTGACATATTCCCCAATTCAGCTAAAAATGGCCAACCAATATTGCATTTTCCCAATAGGAAGACTCGATAATGTGGAAATAGATGTTGCGGGAGTGAAGACTATAGATGATTTTGAGTTAATTGAGATCATGGGGGATAAAGACCCTTATCCTTCCCTACTTGATATTGATTGGGCCTATGACAACTATGCAGTGATCAACCTAAAGAAAGACACTATGACATTCGAGGCATATGGAATCAAGGTAGTTCAACCCTTGGATCCATATGTAGGCCCCAAATATATAGAGCCAACATATAAAAATATGGAGGGAGAAGACTTGGATCAGTTGTACACTATAATAGGAGGAACAAGAGAAGACTACATAAATCCTACTATTGATGAATCGGTAAGTTGGAAGAGTATACAGTCAACGGATGAATATTCATAACTAGCATTTGATAGTTGGAAGAAAGGCTCATATGAAATATTCTGAAGGATATGGACAACTATCGGGGAACGTAGATGGGTTGGAACCGAGGTCGTAGAACACCCTGTATATGATGGTACCTTAGAACTTGATAGTTTTCTACTCAGCATGGAAGAAAAGGTAGTAGAGGATCAAAGAATCTTAGTATTGGATTTATCCCACCAAGACACCCCTGCCAGATGGTGGACCAATCATAAATCCTTACTCATCAATTAGGACAATGTGAAGCAAGCAATCAAATATAGGTTTCAGGATAAGGAGTAGCTAGAATTAGAGATGCAGATGAATTTCGAAGTTGTGCAACTGTCCAATGGAGAGTCTGATCCTAAAACACATATTGAACAATGCATAACATAGTAGCAAGTTGGGGAAATACCCTCTCGCTTCCAGGTTCAGGTATATCACCACTGACTAGGTCCAATCCAAAAATCTTGGTTCATACATGAAGAAACTAGAAGACAGACCAACGATTGGCAATCGTTGGTAGATCACTTTTGCAAGGACTTCTCCTTTACAAGGAAGTACCCTGATCTTGAGGTAGTCTTGCAAAGAATTAAAGAATTTCTTTTTACAGACAATAGTAATAAAAAATTAGACCTAGTGGTATGTGCAAAGCATAGCTGAGAAATTCATACTAATATTCACCTAACCCTAGACAAGAAGCCTATAGAATGCTATAATATTGAGAAATATTTGGGAAGCCCAGATGATTTATAATAATTGAGAAACCTACCCATCAAAGAGATATAAAGGAACAAAGAAATTCATAACATCATACCAAGTAAGACTGATGGTTCTTCAAATCACCCATTGAAGTTGCACAAAGTTAATATAGGGACCACAAAGCAACCCAAGATAGCTATGGTGGGAGATTACTGAGATGAGAAAAATAGTCAAGAAATACAAAGTTTGTTGCAGGAATATGAGGATTTGTTCCCAAAGACATTTTCAGAGTTAAAAGGAATCAAAGGAGGTATGGGAAAAATGAAAATTGAAGTAAAACTAGGATTAAAGCCTGTGAGGCATAGACCATACCGCCTTAACCCTAGAGTGAAAGAGAAGGTTAAGAAGGAGATCGACAAGATGATGGAAGATGGACTTATTTTTCTAGTGGAAGAAGAAGAATGGGTCATCCCAATAGTCGTCCAGAGCAATAAAGGCATAGAGGATATCAGGATCTGTGTAGACTATAGAAGCCTTAACTTTCTCTGTGTGCATGACCTTTTTCCAACACCTTTGACTGATGAGGTGCTAGAACAGGTTGCAGGGAAAGAATCGTACTCTTTCACATATGGATTTTTAGGGTACCACCAAGTAAGGATTGTTGAAGAGGACAAAAAGAAGACCACATTCATAAAAAAATGGGGGTCTTTTTCATACAATGTGATTCCATTTGGCTTAAATAAATACCTTGCAGTTTTCTCCAGCATTGTAATAACATCTTTTCGAGAGTTTATTCACAAGTTTATAGAAGTTTATATGGATGATTGGACGGTATATAGCCTTCTCAAGGAACATGTAGCGCTACTACGTCTGATGTTTAACATCTGTAGAGAACTTCAGATATCGTTGAACCTCAGAAAGTGTATCTTCTATTTACCACATGGAAATCTGTTAGGCCACATAGTATGAAGAGAAGGAGTACTCGTAGACCCAGCCAAAGTTGCAGTCATTGTGAACATGCCACCACCTATGAGTGCTAAGCAGTTGCACTCCACACTGGAACACACAAGGTACCACCGCACGTTCATCAGATGATATGAAAATGTCACTGCACCACTGGAGAATCTATTAAAGAAGGCCAAAGTGTTTCAATGGACCCCAAAATGTGATAAAGCGTTCGAGACTCTAAAAGAGAAACTCAACACATCACCTATTATGATATTCCCAAATTGCGAAAATGAATTTCATGTCCACGTAGATGATTCAGGTATTGCATTAGGAGATATATTAGCACAACCAAGAGATGGAGCCATGGATCATCCTATCTATTTTGCGAGAAGGAAGTTGTCGCAAGTTGAGCACAACTACACAATGAAAAAAAGGGAGGGTTTAGCTATGATTTATGATTTGTAGAAATTTAGACATTATTTGTTAGGTTCTCATTTTAAGTTCTTTACTGATCATTTTGCATTAAAATATGTAGTTAACAAAGCTGTATTGGAAGGGAGAATTTGTATATGGTTTCTACTATTTCAATAATTTTCCTTTGAAGTGATCATTAAGCATGGAAGAGGCAATGTAGGGCCTAATCACCTGTCTAGATTAGAGTCAGAGGAAAGTGGCAGAGAAATTGATGATCATCTCCTAGATCCAGAGCTGTTTCACATTGAGGCTATACCAGAATACCTGGAAGAAATAACAGTCTTCTTAAGTATAGGAGCTTGCCCATAAATATATTTCGCAACCCATAAATGCCATATGGTGGTTAGAGCAGTGGATTATCAGTTGATTGTAGGGAAATTGTACAAATTGGGACTATATTATATCCTCATAAGATGTGTATTCAATCATGAAAGACATGATATACCATGGGAGTTCCATAGTGAAGTTTCAGGAGGTCATGTGGGAGGAAATGCCACAACATAGAAAGTTCTTCAATCTAGACTATGGTGGGCCATGCTATTCAAGGATGCAAGGGCATATGCTAGATCATGTGATGTATGTCAAAGAGTCGGTAAGCCATCACGAGGAGATGAATTACCACTTCAACCAACTCGATCCTTACAAGAATTTGAGAAGTGGGCGGCTGACTTCATTGGGCCAATAAACCCCACAACTAGGCATTCAAAGGCTAGGTACATTATTACCGCAACTTACTACCTTACATGTTGGGCTGAGTGTTACCCATGATTTTGGTCATCATGATGGTGTATTGATGATGGTGTACTCAGGCTCCTCATAAGAACTTTCTCCTGAGTAAATTGACATTCATCTCTTCCCAGAAAACTCATTTTTGAAGAGAGTTCGCAGGTTGCTAGTATCCCAGGGTGCGAGAATGACCCATTCTCGCAGGCTGCCTTAAGCTGGGGTGAGAAATTCTCGCACTGTGTAACATAGCTAGGGTACGAACCTTCTCTAAAGCATGGAAAAATATGAATTCTCGATGGTTCTAGAAGGGAATCTTCTAGAAGAATGGGTTGGCATTCGAATGGTTATCCTTGTACTGGATTCCCTGATATTGTGGGATCATTCTTATCTAAGTAACCATCTCATTCTCTCCTATATATTGATGGAATTCTCATGGAAAAGGTTAAGAAAGATTCATTAGAGAATTGGTTAAAGAATTGTGTGAAGGACTTAGCTTGAATAGGATCTTGGGGACTCTAGCAAAGTCTATCAAGAGGTTTTGAACTTCTTCATGTAAGGATCGAGCAAGTGTGTGTGTTGGAGCCAAGAGCCATCGAAAGGAATCTTGTGACATCAAAGCGATCAGGTTGTAATATTTACTTTCAATTAATATGATACAGTGGCATGTCCTTTTCCCATAAATATATTCTCACTTTATTGTGTAATTCCTTGATCATACACATAAGTTGACAATTGAATATATTTTTCTATCTTCACTTTGGTTGGTTTCTGTTGTCTTGGTCTTGACCTCACGAGAGCACCGGAGCGAAGCGGGAGCAACAGAGACCTTAGGAAGCGATACTAAGGTATGTTACTTGTTCCTTCCTACTAGCTAATTCAATGGTCAAAACTTAGGGAAAGAGTCATGTCCTGTCCTGTTTTGTTCTAGATCCAGGTGGATCTAGGGAGATCTGTTAGTGTCTGCACCTACC
>ML777168.1:28209-40787 GCA_009831015.1 Picea engelmannii | reverse complement strand
AATCTGTAGACCATTTTCAGAAATAGAGCTCTGTGACATGGGTCTAGATCCAAGAGTCTGTAACAAAGCACTACTTTGTGTCTTTGATATTGTAACTGAGAAAGATATGAAGATAATATGTGGAGAAGGATCCAAAATTTCAAAATATGTTGCGTCATTCTATGTTTGTACTTCTGCATTATATCTTTACAGTACTTATTTATTCTTCATAAGTTCCACATGATGTTTTTGTTTTTGAATGTTTTCGGCAACCTAATTAGCTTCAGTTCTTGCATATATGAGATCATATTTGTTCTATAGTTAGGTTTTCTTGCGCAAGATCATGATGAATCTTGAAGGTTCTGTGAACCCTCCTAAGTATTTTCCTTTCCCTTCCCTATCCTTTTGTCTTAGTCGTGCTTCAGGTGAGACTTACTCTCTTCGGAGGAGATGAAAATGCCAACACTCTAGACTACACTGTACCTTTTGTTGGTAACCTGAGAAGGACCCTGGTTTGATCAATCTTGCACCAACAGTGGTGAGAAAAGGGGACCCTGGTGGAAACCAGTTCCTTTGGATACAAAGTGTTTATGAATCTCTAACTCCTTCCATAACCATTACCAAGAACACTACAAAAAAGTATACTTTCTACAAAGATAATGGCCTCATATGCATATTTAGTTTCCTATGGTAAAAAATCACCAACGACTCTCTTGTACCTTGAAACTACAAATCTAGGAGGAATCTTATATCTACCCATGCACAAAATTATTCTTCATTGTAGAGTTCGACATCATAGAGGATAGATATCATATCCCTACGTCCATTGTTTGGTTTTTGGGCCAAGTTCAGGATTTTCATAAATCCCTAGACTCCAACCTTTGAATATTCTTTGAATTCCCTCTCCATTTCCCCCGTTTAGGTATGATTGTCTAACCTCTCACATTTTTTTTGATATGACTCTCTTAAGGATATAGAGGATACATTAGGAAAGGTTTATTTATAGAGTGAGGACATAGAACATCAATACATCAATACATATGCCCACCTATATGTAGATATGGAATTCAATGAAGGGTTTCTAATTTTGGTTGAAAAATATTACATTTGGACTCAACCACTAGATTATGAGTAGGGAAACTTCATATGTAGGACTTAATTTTAAACATGACATATAGTATCTTATTGTACCAATAAAGAAAGGTGTTAAGAAAAAACAAAAGGAAACTAACCTAGTCATAGGGAGACCAAGAATCCCACCACTTGATAAGTAAATACCCCCAACTATACAATAAATTCCCTCTCAACTTACGAAGCAACATCCATCTTCTCTAAATTTGGATCCCACCCAACCTAAAAGGAAACAAATATTCCCTCCACCTTTCCATGAAGGGAATCCTAGTTGACTCACATCCCTAACTCAAATGAGGAAGAAATGTTTTTCACTTCTTATGCCTAGGTAAGATGGGTAGATCGAGCAGTGGAAGGGGGTAACTTATGTGATCCCCCTTGTGGTAGAGGAAATCCATGATGAAGGGACACATCAAGAACCTATAACCCCACCACAAGTTGAGTATGAGGAATGAGAATATGTTGTCAAAAATAAAAAATGCCATCCACCTCAATGGATGACAACATATATGACTTGGAATTTCCATCATAATTTGTTTTGGACATGCACTATTTATACACTATGTTATTCTCATATTTTGTATGTATTTTTTCATGTATACTAGGATCTAGAAGGTAATCTAGTTCAAATAAAAGAAACACAATGCTTGGGAACCTACAAGTCCTTGCAAGGATAGATGGTTCCCTCTTTCCAGTGATCTCTCTTTTTTTCTTGTAACCCCACATTGTGTGGTTCATAGATAGTTTTTAAAATACAACTTTGTAATTTTTATTGTGAAAACAAAACGTTAGAGAGAAAACACAATCTATATATGTTGGAGTAATCTAATACCGTAGAAACAATATTCCATTTTCAACCAAAAATATGATAATAATTTGACTAAAATTTATGGTATGATTATATTTCCATCATGATCCAAGTTTCATGCATGGTGAAATAATTTCCCTAGGGTGTTTTTTTCCGAATTATGAATCAATGGAAGCTCATCTAGATCGTTAAAATTTGATAAAAGTTCCAAATTGATGGAAACTATGACTTCTTATATAATCAATTGTAATTCCAAATCAATGGGAATCCTAACTTCCCGTATCATTAGACTCTGACAACTAGAGGGAAGTTTTATTAATGATTGTATGGATCCCTATATGTTCTCTGTTATGAATTGTATAATGGAATCTGTACATAGGAATTCAGTTACAATCTTGTTCATTCAATTGTTGAAGGTGATTTAGTTTTGTAACTAAATATGGTGACTTTTTGTCTTCTTGGCACATCACATTTTTTTGTTGGTGCTCAAGTATCACAACCCATGTGATGTTTGGAATCCATGTTTTATGTACAAGAGTGAAGTGTGCATATGTAGGCCAGTAAGATGTGTGCACACATGATGGAAATTAGCATGCACATTGAGAATTTACTCTTGGAATGTTATAGAGGATTCATAAATGGAATGAATTAATCCTTGACCCAACATGGGAGTCATGTCTTGGACACACCACTTAGAATCAACATGAAACTAGTAGGGGCACTGCCCCTTAGACCCCATGATGGATACTATGCACCATGCTGTTTAAGGCATGGAGATAGAGATGTTTGAGAATGTTGACATAGAGGGTGGGTGATTTCTAGTGCTTCTAAGGATGTGTGGTAGAGACCCATGGATATTCTCAAATCACACCTCCCATCTTCAATAGAAATGGATCCCATTGCGCTAACTTTTGGGAATAAGTGTGCAAGTTACTTCTATGGCTGAGGGATTACATGGTTGACTCAAATATTCATGCATTGAAGTTCCATAATGTTTTTATCCTATTTTATCTTAGGGATATGGATGTTTCAATCCCACATATGGGATCATCCTCAGGAGTAGATTTTAATATTTCAAGCATACCACTCCTAAAGGTATGGTTGGCCAACAATGATATCAAAAATTTCAAACTCATGTACATCACAAATCCCTATAACATGTATAGAGTTGAAACATAATTACCTACTTGACAAGAATGTTACAAAGTTGTGATTTTCTTAGGGGTCATTAAAATATGTGTTTCTTTTGTCTTTATATGAAAAGTGGTGGTATTAATATCATCATCTGTATACTCAAACATGGAATTTAAATAGCCCTAAAACACCTTGGCACAAAAAATACATAAAATATATTGGATGAATCAAGTGGAGGATGAAAAACAATGCCACTTGGTGTTGGAAAATTGGTTGTCATTGATGTCAACCCTATAAGAATCCCTAAAGCAGGTCCAAAAGGCCCTATAATTGATGGGTTTATTTGAAGGAGTCTCCAAAGTGGTCCCCTAATGGCATATCTCAAATAATGGCCCTCACAAGAAGATTCTTTGAATAAGCCTACAAGAATCCCTAGAGGTTAAGAAAAGAAGTTACAATGTATTAGTCAAGAATCCTTGAAAATATGGTCATGAAGCCCCATAAGTGTGGTCGTGGAGCCTATAGTTTTTTGAAGAAAACGAGTATGAAGGAGATTGAAAGTCCATGAAAAACCTACATGGATTGATATTCCTTTTCAATCCATTTCAAACGATAGGTGGCATGCCATGTGGTTCCTCATGGTTGAGGAGATATGCCCTCTTAAAGATGATCATGTAAATGTTTTTCCTAAACAGTTGCAAACAAGAAGTTATAAGTCAACCCCATAATCAAGTAAAGGAGAAAAAAAAATGGAAATAGGAAGTTATAGGTTGGACCTAAAGACAAGTAAAATAGGTACTTGGAATAATATAAATACATGTCAAGAGCCTCTCATTTTTATCAAGGAAGCTTATGATATCTTAGCGTAAGTTAAGTAGCAAAGTTGTGTGAAGGAGGGAGTTATCGAAGCTACATATGTGAGAAAGGTTTTAGGGAAACCCTATCTGAGGTGACCCCCATAGGTCAAGTATAGGTTGTCCCATGAGGACCCCACTGGTTGTCCAAGACTCGTCACATGAGGCCCCGCTAGTTTCTCAGTACGGTCCTGTGAGGTTGAGAAAGGATTTGAAGAAGATGATATTTTCTTGGTGTTGAAGTTGAGGAAGGTTTGATGATATGAGATCTCATGCACTAGGGTTTTCACATGGTGAAAGGAATGCTTTTCTATATTTATTCGAGGCATATATTGGAGGTTTTTGTACATGATTGAGGCATATCTTGGTCATAATTTTGGGAATATGATTAAGGGGACATTTTGGAGATCTTGGCATAAGCTTTATGTGGTTATCGATGTTGAACCAATTTTGATGATGATGATGTATCAATATCGATGACAGTAATAGTGGAAAGTTGCTTCTCTTATTGGTTCCTCCTTGCACTTGGTTCTAGACAATTTTTGGAAGTTGGTGCTTCTGGTGGATGTAATGTTCTGATACATAAAAAAATGTTATGTGTTTTTATCCCATTCGGGTTTCCACATAAAACTTTCGTGTACTATGTATATGTGGTTATATGTTTATGATATCTTGAATGAAATCATAAGTGATAATTTTTTTATAACTTAATGTTTACATGTTGTGTTTAAAAATGGTGAAAAGTGGCTAATATTGATTCACCCCCCTATAAATAGTATTGAATATTCCAACAATTGGTATCAGAGCAGGTCCTTCGGAAACATTATAACCACTAGAATATAGATCATGGATTTCACTAAGAATGGAATGCAAGTGTTTGATGGTCAGAACTATGCCTTATGGAGTAGAAGGATGAAATTGTGTTTGCAAACACATAGATTTGAGGTCTAGCAGGTAGTAGTGAACGAATAGAAGGAACCTACCTCCCCCCCAACATATAAAGATGAAAATAAACTTTGTGAAGATACTTCGAAGGATATGAATGTTATTCTGAGTGGTTTGGTTAATTTAGTATATGTCAAGGTTATGCATTGCGACTCTACTAAGAAAATTTGGGGAAAAATCAAATTTTTTATGAAGGAGATGCCAAAGTCAAGGGGGGCAAGATTCAATCTTATAGAGGTAAATTTTAACAACTCAAAATGAAGGAAGATGAAGATATTATCTTATTTTCTGCAATTTAATGAAATAGTGAACATTATCAAAGGATTAGGAGAAGAAATTAAAGGTTCGATAATTGTTCAAAAGGTACTAAGGTCTCTTCCAATGAGATTTGATCCTAATATTTCATCCCTATAAGAAAGAGAATATCTTGTTACATTGAACATGGACGAGATACATGGAAAAATTATAGCTTATGAGACGAGAACATAACAAGATAATCCATCCAAGAAGGAGGCAAATTTCAAAGCATCCAAGAAGACAAGAAAGAATAAGAGAAAGTTAAATTCAAGCTTCAGTTGTAGCAATGATTCATATGAAGATGAAGAAATAGCCAATTTATTGAGGAGGTTGAAGAAAGGAACTGAAAAGTACAAAGGTAAGCTTCCCTTAAAGTGCTTTATTTGTGGTAAAATTGGTCATTTTTCTTCCAAATGTCCTTATGATAATAATTTAGATAGTGATGAAGAAGAAGTTCCGAAGAAACAAAATAAATATCATAAAGGAGACAAGAAAATAAATCAAAGAAAAGTATTCAAGAAAATTCTCTACTAAAGAGAAGATAGTTCCTCATGTGATGATGATAATGATAGTGACAGTGAATTAGAAAGAGTGTTCTTTATGGAAATGGAAACTTAGAAAGGAAACCTTGAAAATGATAAAGAAGATTATGAATAAGGATAAGTGGATCTTGAGGCATAAATTATCAGTGCTTTAAGTGATCTAAAGAGGGAAAGGAGGAAAAACATGTCCCTCAAGGAAGAATTGATCAAGCTAAAGGAGGGTTCTCAAAACCCTAACAATTTTTTTGAATAATTCTAGTAGATTATCATAAATCTAAAGGTTCATATCGAAGAAGCCAAAGTGATTGAAGAAATTCTCAAGAAACAATTGAAATAAAATAAGAAAATAAATAAATATTTGGAAGATGAAATAGTATCACTAAGAAAGGAACTTCAAAAAAAGGACGTCTGACAGAACTTTGGTGACAACATGAAAATATTGGATGAAATAATAAACATTCAAATGACATGCTATGAAAATTCTGGACTAGGATACAAACAAACTCATACTAATAATGTTTCAAGCTCCATAACGACAGGAAAGGAAGTAGAACAAAAGAGTTATGCAAAATTCATCATAGTTCCCATCAATAAGGAAGAATGTAAGTCTTCAAATGAGAATATGTAAGCAATGGAGATCATTGAATAATAAGATAAACCAATCATAGGAACACGAAATAAACAACCAACAATGGACATGACTCAAGAATAATATTACAAGAGAGTTGCACCATATTGAATATCTCCCACACTCACGTACAAAACTATCCTTCTTGGATTATGTTATCCCTGCAACAATTTTGGGAACAAGGCTATAAATTGTAGAGACTATTCTAAGAATAGAATAAACTATCAAGGCTACTCTAGGAATAATTATCTTATAAAACCTCATGAAGCTTATAATAGAAAATATAACAGTTTTGGATCATTAAATAATGAAGTAGAATGCTACAAGTTTAACAATTTTTGACACATAGCCAATTATTGTAGGTTGATTGTTCCTCCAATGGAATTGAAGAAAGATTTTAAAACTCATGTAAAATAACCATAAAGGATATGGAAAAGGAAGTAGGATAATTTAAAAAACCCAACCCCCTAAGTACCATTTTAAGGGATGGGGTATTAAAATTTCGGTTTTTCTCAATCATCTCAATACCTCTTCTCGAGGGAACCATTGTCTTCTACTCCTCAAGATATTTCCAATGACATTTTCCATGCTCCAAACTGATCTCTATATCAAAATTTATGGCTTCTCAAAGTTCTCAAGCCTCCATTGGCCCAAGGCCACCTTACTGCCACCTGGTCTATTAATACTCGTGCCATCCGATGTGGAATATTCCACCAGGCACATTATGTTCATGCACCCAATCCCTTTACCTATATTCATCGTCATCATGGTTTTACTCCCACAGAGCCCCAAACATGCCAACATTAAAAGTTTTAATGATGATCCTATATCGAGAGAGTGCCAGATACAACCATCCTTAGGCTGGGCATCCTACAGATCTGGTTGCATCGAAGATTGAAACTGACATGGGGATTATCATCAACACCCCAACCAAATTTTTTGACAATGATCCATTAATTAGACCCATATTAGGTCTGACGGTCCTAGCGTTGATCATCCAATGACCCTAAGTGAGTTGATGACTCTAACTTGCATGAAATTCAACTCTTCTCCCATATTACATCTCTCAATCTGATGGTCGATATTGAATCTCCACCCAACACCGACCAACAGTCAAAATATTTTCCACTTTCTTTGTCATCGACGTTTCATAACAATGTCTAACCGGTCCATATCTTATGCCTCGATGACATTACTCCTGGATCAATGGTCCATATCTCATTGTCACATCTTTGTAGAGATCTACGACTCTCAATGTGTCCCCGATCTATTTTTTAATGAAAATTCTTCTAACACATCATCCTAATACTCCTGATGACGATACCTTAGACATCAACGATCCATATTCACTAGACCCTATATCCGAAGGAGAGAAATAAAATGAAGGTAGAGAGTACCTCCTTTCCCAACAAAGCCCACTTTTTTCTTGTCATCCAATTACATAGTGACATATGTCACTACTCATCCATATTGGCTATCATGTTGGCATCCTGATGGAATCATTATGTCAACCTCTCTTAGACGGGTCACAAGAAAATTAATTTTGGAGATATATCTCGCTTAAAGGAATATCGAAGACTCCCCTCAAGTTGCCAAAGCCTGTGCTTTCATCGACATTTTTGGATATCACACGAACTTGCTAACATTTCAAACTTCAAACTCTGAAGAATGACCGATAGTTGACCATGCCCATATCTAACCATCTAGCTTGCAGTCTATGATATAAATAATTTTGGGTCCTCCATGGAACAATATTGTTTCTTCAACCATTCCACTCATGACACATGTCACCCCTAAGAACATGCTAAGTACCACCTGTCTTGACACATGGCCCTACCACTTCCTTCCACCTGGGGTGACATGTGGAATTCATAACTAAACATGGGATTCTATATCAAGAACCTCGATTCACCTTGACACGTGAAACAATATCTTCTATAAATATGGCACCCTTTCCACTTGACGTGTGCCATTTGTCTTCCCATGGATTCTCACCTATAGGTGCCAAGTCATCATGACACATGGTATAACCCTTCTTGGACATGTGGCACCATCCATGTAACCCTATTAATCCTTTTAGTAGGGGATTAATGGTCTAGATCGCCTTTCATAGGTCCTCCAATCATGACATATGAATGACCCAGATCTCCTCTCAGAGTTTCTTTTTTCACGAAAAATCAATGGTCTAGATTGGCTCTTAGAGATTTCCTGTCATAGTGTTTCTACTTTGGCCTCTAAATAAAATTCGACCATCTGAATCAGATGATGTTTTCCACCTAGCATATGATACCACCATGTACCTGACACCTAGGAATATGTTTCCATGTGTACCAGTTGCCTACTAAAACACGTGTCACATCCGTACCCAAAGAACTGTGCCTCAAAAGGGCCAAAACTCCCTGACACGTGGCACAGTATTTACTTGACATGTGGCATCACCCATGTTGTTACACATGGGATGAGGTGGGTATACATGTCTTCAAGAAGTATCTATTTTGATTTCCCAGGTGTTGACACATGCCACAAGAATGTTGGTTGGGTTTTTATCATCCCATTCTCGCTACTCGCCAAGGAACATGTTAGGATCTTACAGTAGATAGACGACTAATCTTTAATCTAATGGATTTGATCAACGATCTAGATATTCCCTCGGAGCCTCCTTGTCAGAGATTATACATGAAATTTACTTTGAATGGCACCCCACGATAAATGGATAGGATCAAATATTTCTTAGATCCTGATCAATGATCCATATTTGTATCCATAGTGAATTTCCTCTAGGAATACAACTTACTCCAAACATTACCCCGGGATGAACGACTAGGATCTATTTTTTGTTCCTATCCAATGGTTGTGATTCCTTCAGGATCAAAACCTTTGTTTTACACATATTGTTAGTTTATATCCGGACTTATCCATTCAATAAATTCTTCTAAGTATTTTCTAAGGTTTTACTAGGACTTTCAGAGCTATCTCCTTGCTTCAGAAAACTACCAAGGCATTCCTAATTCACCACTTTAGGTGGATATTCACATCCTGCAAACTTCCTATACCAAGATAGGGGATTGTATGGAATATTTAGGACTCTTTGAACCCCATAGAGGCCTCTCTCAGGCACTAAGACATTCCCATTCCTGTCTTAGGACACATTGTCCTTTCTTCCTAGGTGTATTGTGCATTCTTAGTATATAAGCCTATTTTATTTTGATAGGTATTACACTATAGAAATACTTTGCTACACACCTAGGAGGCATAAACATATCGATATATCTAAATTTATGTTTACAAGAGGAAATAAATTGTACTGTTTCTTTAATCCATTTGAGGTAAAACATAAGGTCCTCCTCCTTATACATGAAATACACATACAATTAAATTTAGGTGTATTATTATATGAGTACAGTGAATTCCATTAGATCAATATCAACACCATTGACCAGGTATATAGGAGTACACACAATCACAAGCTTCCATCCATACCATTAATTCATTACACATAGTATATGAGATACTTATTTGTTCACAAGATGTATCCAACCAACTGAATGTGGGTGTTCTCATTTCCACCCAACCATAAGATCTTCATGCTCAATCACTTCTACTGCATGCCACCCCTGTGCCAAGACATGATACCATCATGGTATTATATGCTCTTACTCACACATTCTATTGCAACATATCTAGTTGTCAAAGCCCCGAAACAAATCCCTTGTCTTCTCCAGACATGAACCTCCCTTTGTCTTCCCTCATGCATTCTTATATTCCATGCCCCACATAGGAAATTCCTCTACCTGTCCTCTTCCTTCTTCCAAAAGGAGCTTCATGGATCAATCCTAGACTGGAGAGTTGGTACTTTGTTGTACCTTTGGATTGAAAACTCTATTGTCCTAGACATATTTTCCATATGTTCATTCATTTAGGGTGGTTGGTTGTTCAAATATCAACCCCTTTCTATTAACCATTTGGATTCAGCTAAAAGTTAGAGGAAATATGATAATTTCCTTCACATTATTCACCAAGGTGGATTGGGGTCTTTACATATGAACTCTCTTCCTACCCCTCACTAATTCATCTCATGATATCATGGCTAATACTGAAGGATTCACCCCCACAGTCAGTTGTTGGTATCTCCTATTGATCATTAATAAATTCACATTGTTTACATGCCATTTCATGGAAATCATTAAACATGATTAATTACGTACTAAGGGAAATAGGGGTGTTACAATACCCTCCCCCTTAGAGGAATGCCATCCTTGATGTTCTTTTCCTCTCAACAATACCTGCCATGCCTTGTCTTTCAACCACTTTAGCAATGTCTTCCTTTCCCAATCTCTTGGCATTAATACATGCCTACAAAAATTACAGACAACATGCATATTATCACAATTTTCATGTATGAATATTTCATTGATGTTCATAATTAAAAAGGAAAATTTTACACATCAACACAATACTTATCGGTGTAGTTCAAGGAGCTACATCACATGGTTGTCTTGTTTACTCGACTCACTGTCTTTCCTTGTCATACCTATTGTGCGCATGATCCTAGTCAATAGATGAATTTGTTTTAAATACTCGACTGATTATTTCACATGAGCTATCAAAATCGCCTCTTCCTTACAATCACTCACCTTTCATGTTGAAGTTCAAGCATCCCCTTCTCTACTATAAATTCCCTCGGGCGATCCATATTTCCATCCTAGTATTTCTCGCACAATATGAGTTTCAAAGACTTTGTTGAGTCATACAGATGAAGAGTCTCCCAAGATTTCTATGTCGAGACATCCCTCTAGCTTTCTCTTCCAAAAGAATCCATGTGGCTCGTCTTACCACAACACAAAATTCTTATGACGATCATGACTTATCAAAAAATTCTCTTGTCACACCAGTGGCCCTCTTCCATGCTTTCTTATTTGACAACCACCATATTTCCTCCTTGTATATATCCTTTCATCTCACTTGTGTTAATACGCATACAGAAATTGGTGAGATACCATTACCAACTTCAATCAAATTTTAATTATGTTACCTACATATTTTTAACTTCACATTTTCATTTCATTTTCATGTCTATTCCATATAGGAACTAGAGTTCAAAAGAATGATATTTCTTCCGATAACAGTTTGTCTCTTTACAACTAGAAAACATTGGTCTTCCTCATGGGTTTACAATATTTCCATTACCAAGAACCTCCTTTATGCAATTAAATATTTACACATCCAAACAAACTGTTAGGTTCTCATGCATATATATTCTCATTGCAAATTGCATTACAAACAATTCTTAATTTTTTCATTCTAAAAGTTGCATCACATTTATCTAAAGATGAAAGGAAACATCATTCCTTACATATACATCATTTTAGCATACCAAAATTTTCCAAATGAAATTCAAAATTAAATGAATTTAATCAGTGTGCCAATTTCCATGGACACATTCACATGAAATGCACAATTGCATTGTTTTTAGATAATTACTTTTCATGTTAGGAACTCTTTCCCTAGTGTGTTGGAGCTTGGACAACCTCTTACCACGTGGTTCGTGTTGATTAAGGTTGGTTGTCATTGATGTCAACCCTTGAACAAAGCCCTGCAGCAAAAAGGTTTGGGTAATGGACCCAATATTTTTTCATGTAGATATGACTCATTATTGTCTTGTCATGTTTGATAAGAAGTAAAGATGGATGAACTCCAAAGTGGCCCCCTTATGGTGAAATCCCTCATGGGAAGACACTTTGCAGAGTAAGAGAACCCATTCTTAATTGTGGAATAATGAGATCCTAGATAGATAGTTCTTCTCATTCCATTTTTGGTGGTATGTGGAACGTCACATAACTCCTCATGGTTAGATAGTTATGGCCATGAGAAATTGGAGACCCCAGGTTTGGGTAATGGACACAAGTTTGTTTGATGGATAATGGTATGAGTTATGATATATTTTCAAATAATAATATTCTATATGGATAGTACATGTCATTCCATTTCTGGTGGTATGCGAAACATCACATAACTCCTCACGGTTTTAGAGTTACGGCCTTACAAAGTTGGAGGACCCTGATATGTCATCTAGAAGCCCCAAAAGGTCAAAGTAGTAAAAGTGGTTTAAGATATTTTAAATGGTATATAATAAAGTGAAGTAATGAGTGTATTATAATTCAAAGTGAATACAAAATAAATTATTTCAATAATAAATTTAATGGAGAAATTAGAAGTGGGTTAACCCTAAAATAAGGAAAGTGGGGCCAAGTGACCTAGAA
>ML777168.1:0-18124 GCA_009831015.1 Picea engelmannii | reverse complement strand
AGATTTATGGCCTTACGAAGTTGGAGGACCCTCATATGTCATCTGGAAGCCCCAAAAGGTCAAAGTAGTCAAAGTGGTTTAAGAGATTTTAAAAGGTAAATAATAAAGTGAAGTAATGAGTGTATTATAATTCAAAGTGAATAAAAAAATAAATTATTTCAATAAAAAATTTAATGGAGAAATTAGAAGTGGGTTAACCCTAAAATAAGGAAAGTGGGGCCAAGTGGCCTAGAAGATGTTTTTAATGAAGCTACTTGGAGAGTATAAATAAGAGGCAAGGCTCTCTCATTTTAATCACACTTGATAATATTGAATATATATAGGTGTATGAGGTAACCGAGGATGTCTAAGCCTAAATTCTGAGGGAAGGTGAAGAAAATAAGGCCGAAATGCAAGGAAGGATAAATTCTTTTGATGGTGCTTTCTAAGGTATGTTATTTACAGGTCGTCTCACCATTTTCTCTATAACTTTTTTATATAATGATTTAGACCATGAAATTGATATTCCATTGAGAAAATGTATCCAAGTATTCGTGGTAAAAAATTCAGCTTCTAGGTCATTTTATTTTTGGAGTTACACTTTGTGGAAAATAGGGTTTGTGGCTAGTCCTGAAACTAGTCAAAAACCGGTGTTTCGGGTAAAAACGTCATAACTTATTCATAACAGATCCAAATTCAGTGAAGAAAAATGTTTTGGTTAGGGTACATTATGTAGTATTCTTTGCAACTATTTTAGATACATTCAAAAAATATTCCGTGCGGGGCACGCTCTATAAGGTCGCTCTCTAGAATAAGCCAGAATTCAGCAAGGTATGTCATTGTTTCTATAACTCCTTTTCTGAGAGGTTCCAAGTAGTGACAATTGGAGGAATTGCATTAAACACACCGAATAACATTGTGTAGCAGTTTCAAATATTTATACATTACATGCACAAATTTATGATTACTTCAAGTTAGGGTTGTTGACTAATCCAAAACTAGGCATGTGAGACTAAAGAAAAGTTTGATGAAAATGCTAGTTTCTTGTTGTTGAAGTTAAGGAAGGTTTGCAGAAATGTGATCATATAAACTATATATATTATAGAGCTACAAATCATCTTTGGATGAAGAAATTGATGAGGTATTTTGGTTGAGGTGCATGTTGAATACATGGTTGAGACAAGTAGTTGATGAATTGGAACATACACGAGGTGTATAGTTGATGATGTTGGTACATATTGATGAGTCATAGATGATGAGTAGTTGAAACATGATTGGTACATAATTGTTACATGGTTGGATGCATTTGTTTATGGTACAGGTCGATTACAGGTTTTTTGGTACAGGTTGGTGCATGGTTGATGCATTTGTTTATGGTACAGGTTGAGGTGCAAGTTGATGCATGATTCAGATTTATTGGTACAGGTTTAAAGTGGTATATCTCACAGTGATAGGTTAATAGTGGTTCCATCATTATACTTCTACTTCAGGTTGGCAGGATGGGGCAAGGAAAGGTGGTTGTAGCCACCTTCCGATTCTAGCCAGAGAACATAGGGGGTTGTAGTCTCCTTCTGGTTGTAGCCAGAGAATTGTGGAGTTGGAGATTCCCTCAGGTTGTAGCCTGAGAAACTAGGGGGTTGGAGCCTCCTTCTAGTTGCAGTTGGAAAACAAAGGAAGTTGGTGCTTTCAATGAATTTTATTCTTTAAGACATATAAGAAAAAGCATTCTGTGGTTTTCTCCCAATTTGGGTTTCCACATAAAACACTGGGGTACTGTGTATGTGTATGTTTGTTCATTTTTTCATTTCTTATTTAATCTACAGTTATTGTATGATAATTATTCATTGATATAACACTTGGATTATATGGCTAAAAAGGATTAAATTGCTCTATTACTGATTCATCCCCCCTCTCAGTAATCCAACAGTTCCTTCATACATAATTATTATTACAGCAGGAATGTGTTTTATTCCTTTAGCTAATCATAGCCTCAAATCAACACACATGAAACTGAAAGTTTCTCATGAATGTATTCAAGCATTCTTTCTTCACTAGTAACCAAGGTTCCAACATTCATAGCCACTCAATTCCTCTCTCTACCACTATTACAAATTTCTAAAATATTGGAAGGTCTTGTTGAAATTACTAAGACAACTGAAAGAGGGGGTGAATCAGTTGTTACTGTGCTTAAACAATTTTAAGTCAATTAAACCATTTTTAATCTTTCTTCAAGTGACCATCAATATTATACAACATATGAACAACATAAATAATGAGCATCAGTCACACATAAGATATACACAGAGACATATTTTCATGAGGAAATCCATAAAGGGAGAAAACCTCTTCTTCTTCGAAATGATAGGCAGTCTTTTAAGTTCTGTACATTATCTATAGTTTAAAACCAACTCAATGTGAGGCTACTACCTATGTTTTACAAGCTCTAGCTTGTTTGAGAGCACCAAATCTATGGTTTCTCTAGCACCCACTAGAAGGAAGCACCAACTCCCTGAGTGTTCTAGCATCGACTGGATGGAAGCACCTACTTCCACTTATACAAGCACCAACTTGCATACTAAAAACTCTGTGTTTTCCCAAGCACCACCCTGCCACCCTATTTTCTAGCCACAACTAGGTGGAAATTACAACTCCCAATATCCAAGCATCAACTTGAATATCAGAGGACCACAGTCCTCCCTAGCACCACCCTACCTCCCTGATTATAAATAAATGACTGAATAACCAACAATACATATATATCAATTCTTACCACTTCTTCATTGTTCTGCAATTCCTTTTGCGCTATTCATACTTGGCTTGACTTGCTGTCTCTTTCTTTCTATTCTTTCTCTGTCCTTCTCATGCTTCTTTGATATGTGCACATTCTACTGTCTTCACCTTTTCTGTTTTGTTCATCTTATGTTCCTTATCTCTGAGCTTTCTTCACACTATGCATACTGTAATTTTACCTTTCTACAGTTCAACTCATTTTTCAGTCAGAACAGTCAACCTCACACAGTCTCTACATCTCTCCTTTTATACACACCAGCCTCATCAGTTACACCTCGAATCTCCTTGGGCAAAGACAAAAATGTCTCAGCAACTGAATTGCCAACCGATCATGAACCATGATTTGATTTTCTTCTAACTGAATCGTAACTGAATAGTTAATCGTAAAGATCAACAATATCCCTTTGATCAGATTTTGAATTAACAAGCACTGTTGGATTAAATCCGCAAAGTCTTGCGTTTATCCCATATGCCCACTGGCTGTGACAATGGGCATGATCAAAATGCGTTTTTCATTTCGAATTTTGGCAATCTTGCATCGAAGGGTCTCGACACTCCAAGTTACAATCCCCAAAATAGAGATTAGCTTCGTGCTAGCTCCTCCCTCTCATATGACCATAGGCAGTGACCATAGCCTACACCAAAAGGCATTTCAGAAATTTGCATATCGGCTTTCCTGTGATGAAAGGTATCGATACTCCATGTTGCAAACTCCAAAATGGAGCTAGGCTTCTCTATCTTTGCTCTCCAGCTCTTGACGATGTGACCATGAGATAAGACCACTAGCTAGTCCTTTGAGCACATCTTTCTCTAGATCAATGGTCCAAAACTTTGATGATTCGACGGTCCAGATCTTTTCATGATTTCTCATATCGTGAGTTCGAAGTGTAAGAGCATCTCCTTCCTTTGACTTTCTAGTCAGGGAAATGTTGATCTGTTGTCATGTGTCTTCCAGATCCAACAACTGATATTATATCGCGATTTTGAAACTTCACGGGCCTTCGTCATGCCTGATCAACGGTCCACGATATCCCTTTGATCAACGACTTAGATTAAATTATGGTTTCACATTTCATGATTACAAAGGATAGAGCACCTCCTTTCTTTGACTTTCCAGTCAGCGAAATGCTAATCGCTCGCCATGTGTCCTACTTGAAGATGGACGGTCCTCCTCCTTTTGGGATTTTGTAGGATCACTTCATCTTGTATGTAAAGATCGTGTTCCTTATTATGGATCCAATGACGGTTGGTCTTCGATCTCAGATATAATGCCCGAGATCTGTTCTTTTCTACTGCATGTTACTCCTATCTAAATTTAGATATGATGGTCATCGAGGATTCTAAATGAGATCCAACGTTCACCATTTTTCTTCATAGTTGATCTTGAGATTTCCATACTATCATCACTTTGTTGATCATGCTGATATTTTCCATCAATGACAAACACACATAATCTGCCTCTATCTGAGAACATGCCAATAGGTCCTCCTTCCATGTTGGGAATGCCATTATCTTCCCTCTCATGAAAACATGCATTTCTCAATGCATTCAATCAATGTACTTCTTAAGAGTACTTTTATTCCAAATCATTCTTGACTTAGTCAATATATTTATGACACTTTGTTCATTGTCTTGCAAGGATTCCAATCATCCTCGACTACCAGAGTTCCCTTTATTTTTCCTTTAGGTTCCTTTCTTGAATCATACCCTACTTGGGTATCAATGGCATCCAACAACCACTCAAATTCAATTATATAGCATTAAAATATTTTAGAAGGGATTCTTACCCAATCCCTTTCAAACCTTATGCCACATAGTCATGAACACTTTTATACCTATTTTGTATGTCAACACCTTCTCTAATATTACCTCATTAGTGGTGCTTCATGGGGACTCCTAAGTCCCTTCAAAATTATTTTCTATCAACAACCTTCTTGTAATTACCCTCTATATGAGGTTTTCCATCATTGGGAGTTGTATTCCCCAATATCTCCAATCTTTTCCTAAACATGACACACATCATCACATTCACAATTATATTAGTTGTTAAGTCAAATAGAAATTCATGTACCATATCATTTAAATCAATAAACGTTTTCAAATATGTCCTAGCATATCTAAATGTACTCCATGACACTATCCTCAATGTTTTCCTGAGTGTAAACATAAAAATATTTTAGTTATCTTTATAGTCACACAACTATCAACATTCTCATGCCAAAACATTTACATGCATGTGCATATCGGTTTCTCACCCCAAATAATCATTGTAGGAAACAATAAAAAGTTAAGGGACTCTTCCAATTTTCTAATTCCTTTACACACTTAAATATTTTCATCTCTACTAAACTTTTTCCAAGGGTTCACTACATTTCCATAACATGGCCTTTGACCAAGGCCTTTCTTTCAAACATATTCATTTTTTATTATACTTTTCTTTCATAGTTGTTCAATTTTACAAACTTGTTAAAAAAATTAAAGTTTCTTAGAGTGAGGAAAGTGTTCCTCCTTTCCCCCTCCATTACCTGTGCAATCCAATCCCCTTTGGCATTTTCCTCCTATATTCCTTCAACAATTTCAACCAAGTTTCATCTTGACTTTCTCTAGTAAATCATCATTCTACAACAACAAGATTTTGGTTCAAAATTTGATTGTTAACTAGTGAATTATGCACATTTACTAATCATATTGGTTAAATCGATTTGTATTTTCCTTATGCATGCATTATATTTTAAAATGTAATCCATGATTATTATATAATCATGCCTTGCATCCCACTTCCCAAGTCTCAACAATCATCAAGGTTATAGCTATGTTCTTGTGACAAATTTATTTACACATTTCCCTGATCACATGGGACTGTCTCAACGTGCAACTCATTATTTCATATCCATCATTTCTTAAAATGATATCAATCCTAAGTCATCCTCAGTCTCATAATTTCATAGTTTTATTCAATTTTCCATAAGGAATGTAGGCATGCATTCCAATAATGCATTCATATTATACATGTACATCTATTCCATTATCTTGTATTCGCATATGCACATTATTCTTATTAGTTTGTATTCAAACTATTCGTTTATGCACTTAACCACGTGCATTAGCATCTTTTCAGTGTCCATCACTAACTCGCTATACAATTTTAACATTGCATGTTGGTTTAAATCATTTGACCCATGATTTGATTGTTATCGTTTACATGAACTTTCTCAAAGGCACAATCATATTGCCACATACTCATAATAGAGCATCCTTGATCCTTTACTTCTTCAATAATTTGTACCATATTTTCCTAAGGAAATGGAACACATCCTCCTCAAGCTATTATTTGAAACAAAATAGTGATGACTCTTCAAAATAGAGTCATCCATGCATCCATGGTATTTATTCAATCCTGGCAAGTGAATTCTTGACTTATATTTTTCTTATTTAGGTAGTCATATCATGCCTTTAGTATACACATACTCATACATCATACATGTATATCACTTGCACATTTTCATATTATTCATTCATATTTATTTTTTCTTAATATCAATCTTTATACTGGGAAACTTTATAATGCATTCAATCCATGCAATCAAGCATATAAAACCATAGATAAATATTTAGCATCCAAGTTCACTACTTGCACCCTTTTCCATGTCATTCACACACATGGAAATTTCAAACTTCCATAAACTTCCTCCCAAAGATCTTACATCCATTCTTATGAAAAGTCTCATAGGAATATTCTTAATTATTTTGTCTTCTCTTGATGGAAACAACCAGGAAGAAACCACTCTTTCTCTCTTGTTACAGAAGAAAAACACAATTCCCAAAATGTAAGAAGGTAATTACAATATTACCTAGAGCAAAAAAATTCCCAATTCCATCTTTCTTTCATGTTTCAACCATTCTTGGTCATTAGGCCTCTATCAGGGAAACCCTTTCTTGGATTTCCCTCTACTACTATATGAGCATACCTAGCCATTCATGTATGGTTTTCATCCACCTCTAAGCGTAATTATGACCCATTGGTCATTCAATAATGCTCCAACACTACATTTGTTAGTCTTTATATCAATCTTTCTTTTATCATTACATCCCTATCCTCATAAGGAACTCGAAATTAACTTCACCAAAATTTCATTCATGTTGTTATTTTCCTTGTTGTCATCAGGTCATCCTCTTCTAAAAAGGTAGCAAACCATACCTTACAACCCACTACAGGTTATACTATGCCTATTTTCATGTTACATAGATTCTTACAACATGTCTTCATCTTGAATTTCCATGAATAAACAATTAATCATGTTAATAGGCCTCTACACATTTTTGTATAGCCATGAGCTCATAAAATGGCTCATATGTTAATGTCATTTTGCCTCTTTTACGAGGTGTTATTAGATCCAATAACTCATTTTTCTTTACTTAACTAGGTTATTTCAGCAACAAGTTTCCTTTGGTATAGGTCAAATAAACTAACCTTACTACGTTTCCACAATCTTCTAGAACCAAAGACTTATACAAATAGGATTTAGTTTTTTATTTAAGAAGTACTAAATATTTCGAAGGGTCCTATCAATCCATACCAAATTCCTTGAATTACGAGGGATTTTTCATAAGGTTACTAGCCCTTATATAAACAACAATACCAATAGCTAGGGCTATACATTTCTTTACTTACAGGTAGTATTACAACCACCAGTTTACTCATACAATCCTATAATAAGATTCTACCATTTCTTCTCTTTTCACATTTAGGCCTTACCATTAATCCCTATCATCTTATTCCTACTCTTGTAATAGTAGTCATTAGTTTGAAAAAGGAACAACAAGATTCCTCTGTTGTAATTGATCGTGTTAAGGTTTCTATTGTAAAAACTCAAAATAATAGAAACGTTTCAATATGTAGTCCTCCTCATGGATTTAATGCGGATAATAAGTAAACTTTTAACACAGAGAAATTATTTTGAAAGTCTCATCTCGACCTTATTATACTAGTCCTTTGACTAATCTTTGGCCCATCCAGGCCTCGTGTTGTAGCCTTCTCTGATACCACTTTTTAACAAAACCAAACCCCGAAGTACCCTTTTAATTTATGGGGTATTAAAATTTCTCTTTTTCTCAATCATATCAATACCTATTCTCAATGGAACCATTGTCTTTTTCTTATCAATATATCTCCAATGACAGTTGCCATGCTCAAAACTAAGCTTTGGATCACAATTTACAACTTCCCAAAGTTCTCGAGGCTCCATTGGCCCAAGGCCACCTTACTTCCATGTAGTATCCACGTGGTCTCTTAATACTCATTCCATATGATGTGGCATCTTCCAATGGACACATTAAGTTCACATTCCCAATCCCTTGACCTATCTTCGTCATTGTCATGGTTTTACTCCCACAGAACCTAAAACACCACAACACTAAATGTTTCGATGACGATCATGTATCGAGACTACACCAGATCCAGTCGACCTTGGATCGAGCATCCTATGGATCTGGTTGTGTCAGTGATAAAAAATAACATGGGGGTTATCGTCAACAACCCAACCAAATGTTCTAACGATGATTTATTAATCATACTCATCCTAGGTTCAACAGTTCTTGTACCAATCATCCAATGACCCTAAGTGAGTCAACAAATCTAGCTTGTGTGATAGTTAACTCTTCTCCCATATTATGTCTCTCGAATTGATGGTCAATATTGACTCTCCACCCTATCCTGTCCAACAGTCCATATATTCCCCCCTTTAATTTTCATCCATGTTTCATAACATCGCCTAACAGGTCCATCTCTTATGCCCCAATGACATTACACCTGGATCAACGGTCCATATCTCATTATCACGTCTATGTCGATATTTATGGCTCTCAATGTGTCATTATTCTATTTCATCATATACATTACCCTAACTCTCCATCCTACTATGCTATCAAAACATCTTAGACATCGATGGTCCATATTCACTGCCCCGTGGATCCAATGACAAAAAATAAAACAAAGGTCTAGAGGAACTCCTTGCCCAACAGGGCCCACTTTTGTCTTGTCGATGAATTACATTGTGAAATTTATCACTAATCAGCCACATTGGATGCCATGCTAGCATCCTCATGTCATCATGACATCAACCTCTCTGATATGGGTCATAAGAAAATTAATAACAAAGATCTCTCTTTCTTATCGATAGATCGATGACTCCCCTCAAGTCATTGAAGACCATGTCATCATTGGAATTGTTTTCCATCACATGACCTTTCTAACCTTTCAAACTCCAACAAATGACTGATATGTGACCATGCCCAAATATAACCATCCATCCCATAGTCTACGCTATAAAGGTATTTTGGTTCTTAGCGGACCACTCTTGTTTCATCTACCATTCCACTCGTGACACGTGTCGCCCCTAAGGACATGCTAACTTCCATATGTCTTGACACGTGGCCCTGCCATTTCCTACCACCTGGGGTGACATGTGGAATTCATAACTCAACACAGGGTTATATCTCAATAACCTTGAGTCACCTTGACATGTGGCACAATCTTTGTTGGACATGTGGCACCCTTGCCACCTGATATGTGCCATTCGTCTTCCCATGGATTATAACCTATAGGTTCCAATCCATCATTATGCATGGAAAAACCCTTGCTAGACACGTGGCACCATCCACATCACCCTCTTAATCTTTTTGGTAGGGGATCAATGTTCTATATCTCCTTTCAGAGTTTCTCTAATCATAGTATATCAAAAAACTAGATCTCCTCTTGGAGTTCCTTCATTCATGGTAAATCAATGGTCCAGATTAGATCTCAGAGCTCTCATGTTGGAGTGTTTCTAATTTTTCCTCTAGAGAAACTCCAACCATCAGACTTAGATGATGTTCACCACTTGGAATTCGAAGCCACTGTGTGCCTACCACATAGGAATTTGTTTCCGCATGTACCGGTCACCTAGTAGAACATGTGGCACATTCATACCCAAATAACTATCCCTGAAAAGGGAGAAAACTTTGTGACACGTGGCACAATATTTACTTGACACATGGAACCGCCCATGTCATTACATGTGGGTTCAGTTGGGTATACATGTTATCACAAAGTATCTATTTATATCTTCCAGGAGTTTACATGTGCCCCAATAATTTTTTTTGGGTGATGTCATCCCCTTGTCACTACTCGCCAAGGAACCTATTAGGCCCTTATGGTAGATCAACAAATAATATTTAATCTAACCCTGGCTCTAATCAACAGTCTAGAGCTTCCCTCATAACCTCCTAGTCAGAGCTCATATCTGCAATTTACTCAGAGTGGCACCCCAAGATAAACAATTAGGATCAAATATTTCTCAGGTCCCAATCAATGGTCCAGATCTGTCTTTGGAATCCTTCCTTCGTAGTGCATTTCCTCCAGGACTACAACTTACTCCAAATAGTACCCTGCGATGAACGGATATGATATATTCTCTATGATGATCCAACGACTTTGATTCCTTTAGGCTCAAAACATGGGTTTTATAAATATTATCAGTTTGTATCTAGACTTAGCCATTTAATAAATTCTTCTAAGAATTTTCTAAGGTTTTAACAGGACTTTAAGATCTCTCACCTTTCTTCGAAAAACTACTAAGGCATTCCTACTTCACCACTTTAGGTGGATATTCCCATCCTGCGAACTACCTATACTAGAATAGGGGATTCCACAGAACAATTAATACTCTATGAACCTCAAAGAGGCCTCTCTCAGGCACTAATACATTCCCATTCCTATCTCATCACATGATTTCCATTCCTCTTAGGGGTGTTGTGCATTCTTATTTTATAAGTGTATTTTATTTTCACATGTATCACACTATTTCCATGCAGTTATAAGACCCTAGGTTCAATTTATTTAACCAAAACAAACCTTAGACATTGACCCTTTAGACATCACCTTCATGCAAGTGAAGTCTCACCTGAGGCATCTAATGGGGCTATAGGAACCAAGTTTCTAATGGGAGTCCATCAACATAACCATTAATACTTATTCACCCTATGGAAAATATACTTATTTAACATCCTTTTACCAGTTATCAAATTCTCTGCCCAACTTTTTCTAAGTAATAGTCATCACTTTTACCAGAACAATTGTGCATCATTAACCCATCCAATATTCATCAGTACCCTAAACCCTAGTGTGCAAAAAAAATATAGTATAGATCATGACATAACTAAGCCACTAAATCATTCATTATTATTGTTTATCAATCATGTGTTAAACAGATCTATATTAATCATGCATAAACATCACATCCATAATTATCACATCAACAGACATAGGCAACACAGGATTTTAACGTGGTTCACTCAATCCTTGGGATACATCGACAATGGTTCACTTCTCATATTAATACTTGTGCAATAATCATCTTAGTCCTACACACTATGCTGGAAAAAGACACAACATATTGTAAACCCCAAACCTACCTAACCGCTCTGTAGTGCAAGCCTATCTCTGCATAAAATATCTTCATCAATCATGAGAAACCTACTCTCTTACTCTCAACCTACTCTCTTCCTAGCATCCAGCCTCATATTCCCAAACCATTTACATATTTATAAATAAAATTTAGGGCTTAAAACCCTAATAACAACTTGTCCCCCCAAAACCCTAACGTGTCATAACTATTTTTCCTTCTTTAGCATCAATCTGTTGCTTTCCCTGCTTTAGCATTGAACTACTCTGAGCTGTTATTTTTTCCTACTTTAGTGTTGAAATACTCTAAACTATTGGTTTTTCCCTAATTAAGAGTTTAACTTCTCTGAACTGTGCACCCTTTCCACACACTCCTATCACGACTTTTGTTCTTTCCTCTTTTATGGCACAATTCCCAAAACTTAGTTATTCTCATCCAAAATTCCTATCCACCAGGCCCCCAACACTCACCTATAGCTCTTCTCAAGACACTTAATCCTTTTTCAACTTTTCCTTGAATTTTTCAAAAATATTCTTTGTTTTATTGGTCTTCTCCTTGACCTATGTTTCATTTGACAAAATTGTTTCTACTAATTCTACAGTGATATGAGTCTGTTGTTTCTCCTCATCTTGTTCCACTTCCTATTTGATCCTGCGTTGCACTTCTGATATATCCTCTAAAAATTTTAATTCTTCTTCCTATAATGTCTCTATCTATTTCATGCAATACTTTTTCTCGTCCCTCAACTGGTTCATCTCAGCATATACTTTCTTACTCTCTTGCATTGTCGTCATCTTTTTAGCTAGTGGAAAACTACTAATGTTCCTTGATCTTATAAGACTTACCCTATGAATTCTAAAATTTTTGTTAAACACTCTATAATTCGACATCCTATGAGATTTGATTCCATACTTTTATGATGTCTTCATACAACTTAGAAAATTCTACTTTCAAAGTCCTGATACCATCCACAACTGTTCTTATTTTCTTCTCCCTTTGGTCTCTTTCTTATGGAGGTGTGATTGGTTGCATTTGTGTTTCTAACTCAAACATTCTTGTGTGGAATCCCTGGATGGATTCACTAATATTCACTACCTAATCTCCTAATGGAGTATCCACCTCCATTGGTACCTCCAAAATATCTTGGAAAACTTTGTCAAATGCTTGCTTCACTTGCTCTACCTTCTGCGCAGTTGCATCCCTTTCCCATTCAACTTTGTTGTAGTCAATGCAAATTCTTTCAATATATTTTTGTGGAATTAGTTGATTCATTAGATGTTTTTTCTGTACGCAGGTTCAATTCTTTCACTATTCTAACCTGCAACCCCTGCAACATCTCTCCCGTCATCCATGATATAAATAAGTCAAAGTGACTTAGTGCAGGTGCTTGCTCTTGCATTTCTTCTGATGGGAGCACGATCATCCCTGGTGTCAATTTAACTGTTATGCACTCCCCTGTTACTTATAATGTATGAGGGACTACTAGTATTTATTCTTCTGGACTTTCTATGCTTATCGTTGTTCCTTCAATTGTTTGGTGCACAACTGCTATCGTTGTCACTTCCATAAATTGGTAGAGTGTAGTAATTTATTCTTGTAACTTTCTGGTCAGTCCTTATTTCTTCTCTACTGCGCATTGAACATGTCATCAATAATATCTTTAAACTTCTCCCCAAACCTCTTGAATCCATCTTCCATTAGTGCCAATGGGCTTGTTTCCTTGTTCAATTTATGCTTCTTCTAGTTTGGCACTGATTTTCCCTACTTTATCTCTATGTCTGCATCCTTCCTCTTCTTTCCTACACCATTCTTTGGGCCTGGTACTTCCTCAATTTCAGGTTCTTATGTTTCCATTTATTTTTCATGCAAGGGGACCTTCCAGTATGTGTCCCAGTCCTCCATAATTAGTTTTATTCCCTCCTATGTTATTTATTACTTTATCTTGACCCATTCCTTTCTTGGGTATTTATTTTATTGTATGTACATATGATGATGATATTCCATGAACTGCACAACTGGTTTGTAAGTTTCTACAAGCTGTGGAGAAATTTGTGGTGTATCCTAGATACACTATCTGATCATTTCCTTACACAGATGGAATTAAATTGTGTTCTCCAACTATTTTCCCTTTTGCGATGTGTACCACAAGTTTTGATACTTTCCAACCAAGAATAGCTTACCTCTCATGCCCATAAACTATGCATCCTCTGGTTCTTTCCATGCTGCTAACACGATCAAAAGTAACAACCAAGAATAGTGGAATTCCATTCCATTTTCATGTGCTTCCTTGCAGTATATTAGGAAATGGTTTAGTAAAAACAATGCCCAACTCATCGTTATCCCTTCTATGCACTTATTGGTCGTAGTTATCATGCTTGTGGACACTTGGTATTTTATGCATTTTCTCAACAATTTTCATGCCAACTCTTGTGTCACAAATCCTACCATTGGATCACATATACTTGGCACATACAACCCGTCCACACTGATGCAAGAGAATCCCAAGACAACAAAGTGGAGAACAAATGGATATGCACCAGCGCACGTTTTGAGGATGTTTTGAATTTGAAAGGATGAAGCATTAATGTAATATCTGGAAAATATATTTTTTCTTTTATGGTTTAGAGATTTGTAATCCATATCTTGAGCAGTTGCTCTCATTTGTCAGTTGTAGGCAATTAATGTAATGAATGTAAAGTAGATGTAGGCTTTAATTCGATTAGATAGCTATAGGTTGTAGGAGGGAAAACTCTAGAAAGCTCCCTCATATGTATTGTAATGTATGATTATTCTCATTGTAACTAAGTTGAAGAGATATAGAGAAAGAGAGAGCAGAGAAGAACATATATTATAAAATTTGTATGATCAGATAGTTGTTGCTATTAGACCCATGTATAGATGTGCTTGGATTAATATAAGAAACATTTTATCCAACTTCATGGGGTTTTTTATGAATTCTGTGTACATCTATGGAATGGTATGTTTACAGCTAATTTCAGTCTCTGTTATGCATTTGTTTCAATGCTTGGTATGTATGATTTCATGTTGAATGTATGAAGACTGTGAGAGGGAGAGTATGAGTTTCAATTGTTTCTCTTTCCGAGAATTCCTACAAGGAGTGCAGTGAAAGTCTGGAAGGAGTGCATTGACAACTTCTAAGTTTTACATTAGAAAATATCAAGAGAGATACCATTGTTCTCATACCAGCAAAATTGAAAGTATAGCACAGAGTCGTGCAAGGTGTGTGTAGGATAGTTGAATTCTTAGACTTTTCCAATCCAGTGAGTGGTTGAAGAGCTCGTGTCGTGAGGAGTACGAAGAATTGGAGAGTTCAGATGATCAAAGATTATCGTGAAGATGCAAGGAGTGTGGGAAAAATCCCTTGGAATCCTTGATTTTGCAGCAAGAACCAAGATGGGGAGGGACAAAGACTTCAAATCATTCAGAGGAAAGACGAGGCAGGAGTTACCTCGCAGAAGCCAAGCTCATAAGGAATACATCGCGCTATTTTTCCAGGAGCATCGAGAACTTGAATGGACAATTATATTCTTAGAGGAAGAACTACCGATTCGTCGTGGACCATTGGATCCAGTGGATCAACAGAGAAGTTAAGGATGCGTTTCTTTCAACACTTTCAATATCAAGAGGAATAGCCATCCTTAGATCTGGATCAACAGGAGAGGTTGATCTCGTGGTTTTGAATTTCGACATTTTGGGAGTCAGAGTGTGGAGAAGTTCATGAATTGGAGACCTTGAGTTGCGAAATCCTGATATGAAAAATTTTTGATACAATATGGACCATCAGGTCATGGGAAGTTCAGCGCCATCGATATGAGGAGAAGAAGTCACAAGTTCGAACTTCGGGAGAAAGGACAGGAGTCGCGAAATCCTGACATGCTCGGAGGTGGACCCCAGGATGTGACTGAGGTCACATGGTTGAAGAATAAGTTTGGATTTAAATATCCGTTAGCCCATTTCAGGGTTTTAGGAGTCAAAGGAGCCAGAGGGAATCACAACAGAAATTGCAAAGTCGCGAAACCCGAAACACCTTTTTCAGGTAAAGGTTGTGGTCACACTAGTTGGTCACGTGGAGTGGAGGTTCATACCTAGTGCTCATTTACATAGGCGTAACTTCTAAGAAGGACCTTTGGTTATATGTGAAAAGGTTCTAGTGGGAACTAAAGAGCCATTTCAGCTCAAGGAAGTAGAAATATCCAAATACCAATGGGTCACACAGAACCTACTGAGGTAGGGGTGTTGCGTCATGTGGTATCAGAGCGTAGCTTACAACTTTTGTTTTCTGTAGAGGAAAGACAGAGGGAAACTGTAATTTGAATTCTACATGGAACAAATTTAAACAATCCTGCCAAGAAGACATCAAGAGAGACCCATGCCCGATCCAATCGTGAAAAGGGAAATGAGAGAACTTTGTGCTCGATTGGATGCTATGGAGACAACACATAGGAGAATAACTAATACTAGAGATGTCAATGAGGTTGAAAGCGAAAATGAAACTGGAGCCAAAGAAGAAGTTGTAGTCGAAGATGCTACAGAGGAACGTTTATTCAAAGTTGTTGCAAGAATAGGGGCCAAATAAAAAATGGACATCTTGATGTATGAAGGCAACTTAGACGTTGAGGAGCTGCTAGATTGGTTTAGAGCTCTGGATAAATACTTCAACTATGAGGATATCAAAGAATATAAGAAAGTAAAACATGTTTTCACTAGATTGAAAGGGCATGCAACACTATGGTGGGATGAACTGTAGACTGATAGGCATTGCAAAGGAAAACAACAAATCAAAAGCTAGGATAGCATGGTAGAAAATATGAAAGCCAAGTTTATACCCAGAGATTACCAAATTAATATGTTACGAAGAATGCAGAATTTGAGACAGAAGGGGATGATAGTGAAGGAATACACTGAAGAAATTTATAGACTCAACATCAGAGCAATTCATCATGAGAGTGATGATGAAAAATTTTCCAGATACATGAATGGCTTGAGATATGAAATTCAAGATGAAATGAGCATGGTGACAATCAGAAATTTGGAAGATGCTTATCAAATTGCTTCAAAGGAAGAAGTAAAATTGGCTCAAAAGTAGGGTCAAAGGGGAAGAGGTATAAGTCAAAGAAGAAGCAAAGGAATTTCCCAGGATAGAGTACAAAATCCCAAGGATGAAGAAAATAAACCTTATAATCACCCAGAAAGGGGAGGAATCTCACAAGGAGGACAATATACCGATAGGAACACTTTTCCTCGAGCAAGAGTAAGAGGAAGAGACAGAGGAGGTGAAATAAAGTGTTTTGTCTATGGAAAGATAAGACACAAGTCTTTTGAATGTCCCGATAGAAAAAGGGATGGAGGAGGCAAAGCTGACATTTCATAAGCACAAAGGCAAAATGTTGAGGCAGAAGATGCAAAAGGCGGAAGATCCTTAATGATGAGGAAAATTCTCTTGAAGATAGAGAAGGAGATAGAGAATCCAGTCCAAAGGAATAGTTTGTTCATAACTGCTTGCAAGACCAAGGATAGGGTATGAAAGGTAATTGTGGACAGTGGAAGTACAGATAATCTAGTATCCATAGAAATGGTGGAGAAGCTGGAAGTGGAAACAGTTGCACATCCGAGCCCATACAAGGTTTTGTGGTTGCAAAAAGGACATCAAGTAACAATCACTAAACAATGTTTAGTTGAATTTAAGATAGGGGGATATAGAGATGATATTTTATGTGATGTTATTCCCATGGATGTCTATCATCTTTTGTGGGAAAGACTGTGGAAATATGACAGAAATGTTGTTCATGATGGAAGAAAGAACAAACACACCTTGGAGAAGAATGGTAGGACACATATGTTGCTGCCTAATGAAGACAAGAAGGTAAAGGAAGAGTCAAGCAATACTACACTTATCATGAGTGGGAAGGAACTTATGTATGAAGTCAATAAAGATGAAGAAATGCAGTTTGTTGTGGTGAGAAAACCTAGAGTCATCTTGACCAGTACTTCGATGGATGATCTACCTAAGGAGATTCAAGCACTGTTGGAGAATTTCGTTGATATAGTGGTGGACGATTTACCTTGTTTGTTGCCACCCATCAGAAGTATAAGACATCACATCGACCTTATACCAGGATAAAGTTTACCAAACAAGGCAACATACAGATTGACGTCGCAGGAGAATCAAGAAGTTAATAAGGAAGTCCAAGATTTGATGGACAAAAGGTTGATTAGAGAAATCTTTAGACCATGCGATGTACCAACAATTTTAAGTCCAAAGAAAGATGGTGGATGGAGAATGTGTGCAGACTCGAGGGCTATAAACAAAATCACCATTAGGTATAGATTTACTTCATCGAGGATGGATGACTTGATGGATTTCTTGGGTGGAGTAGAGTTTTTTCAAAGATTGATTTGAAAAGTGGATATCATCAAATTATAATGGGTGAAGGTGATGAATGGAAGAAAACATTCAAGATGAATGAAGGAATATATGAATGGATTGTCATGCCGTTTGGTTTGATGAATGCACCAAGTACTTTTATGATATTGATGAAGGAAGTCTTGAAGGATTTCATTGAAAAATTTGTAGTTGTGTATCTTGATGATATACTGATCTTCAGTAAGATTGAGGAAGAACATTTGAGACACCTAACTCTAGTCATGAGGATCTTGCAGCAAGAGAAGTTGTTGATAAATCTGAAGAAGTCATCTTTCATGAAGAAAGGGATCATTTATTTATGTTTTGTGATATCTTCAAATGAGTTGAAGATGGATCCTGAGAAGGTAAAAGAAATCAAAGAATGGCCATCTCCAAGGAATATCTTTGAAGTCAGAAGATTCCATGGATTAGCCGGTTTTTACAGGAAGTTCATAAAAACATTTAGTGGGATTAGTGCACCAATGATGGA
>ML777167.1:715805-727717 GCA_009831015.1 Picea engelmannii | reverse complement strand
TGACTAAAATATTCGCCAAAAAATTATATATACATTTTATATTATTGATAAAATAGCCTTCAATTTTTCCTATGTATCATGGGGATTCACCCATTTATTATACATATAAATTTAGGGGGGGTTCTTAAAATCACCCCTGATGTCCACATGCATTCCACATATCCTCCTTGGAGAGTGGAAATCCTAACTAACTTGTCAACTCATCCATAATATTTTCCTGGACCCTTCGATTTTTTCTTGTTCATCATTCAGGAAGATTCCCGAAGATATTCTTGGATTTGGTCTACATGCGGTATCTTCTAGATCCTTTGCATGTAATACAAAACTTGGTTGACACACGTGCTTTATTCCTTTGGCCGGATAAATTGTTGATCTTCCTTGCGATGCACAATATATATGTGGGTGCAGTGCTGATATGTGGTGCACACGCAACTAATGAAAAACCTTGGGTGCCAACAATAGACATTAAAAACAAATTTCATTGTAGAGTTCACTCTTTGAAGAATGTTCTAAATGGTGTTTATTTAATAAATTTTAGAATCTCAAGATAAGTAACCTATGTTTAACCCACCATTAAGATGTTTGGGTTAGAAATTTTGGTCAGTTAACTCATGTTGAACCTACTTGGGTTAAAAAAAGTGGTTGATTAACTCATATTTTTTATCTTGAAATTGTTTTAATTTTAAATTTTCCAGCTAAATTATTTTCCCTTTAGTTGACCACCCACCTTCTCTACTATTAAAAAAAATGAATCCAAAAGCTTGTGGCCAATTGTACCTAATGATAAAAATAATCTTTTGACAAAGAAAAACATATTTTTACGTCACTTGGTTAATATTCTTAATGAAATGAGATACATGGTAGTAGTTGACCACCCACCTTCTCTACTATTAAAAAAATGAATCCAAAAGCTTGTGGCCAATTGTACCTAATGATAAAAATAATCTTTTGACAAAGAAAAACATCTTTTGATGTCACTTGGTTAATATTCTTAATGAAATGAGATACATGGTAGAATTGGGTAAAATGTTATGTTTAAGAAAATCACATATATGTATGAGTGCAATAACGAATTTACACACGTCATGGATACATTTAGGAAACCAACAACGTAGTATATACCAAGACAATTAGACTAGTTTATCCAAGATTGTATTTGTTAAAAGGAAGGCAATTATGTATATTTGAACCATCATTGTAGGGGAATTTTATAATGGAATTGCATAATGGTGACTTAAAGTACATTATGGGTATAATAAGACATGTTCTTAGCTAGAGGAGAGATATTACAAATCAAGTATGAAGAATGAGGTTAATGGATTTGTGGCATGTTTTTGGATTTTCCATATGGATAAGGGTGTGAATTAGAAAAAAAGATTATACATATTATTTCTAGTACCAAAGATTTGATACGAAGACATAACAAGTTTTGAACATGGGCTATTAAGGTCATAGTGAATATTTGATGTAGTGCGTGTTGAAGTTGACATGTTTTCAAGGATGGCACAATTTTTTCCTTGTGGGAAAACTAGTATTATGAGTTATTATGAGTTATGTGGTGGTGATTTCGTCAGGGAGATTATGTGATTTCATGGACTAGAAAAAACAATAAAATAATTACATTTTGTTTCATTACATTATATTTACACATTTGGAGTTCATAATCTACAACTTGAGAAATATTATAAAATGTCTAGTTAGAGATAGGTTGAAAAAATGGGATTAAGTTTTGGTGTACATGAAGTCTTCATATAACAATTCTATTAATAGATCAATAAAATTTCCATCGCTGAAACTTTTTTTCGGGATCTAATAGTAGTTGTAGACCTAAATATTCATAAATAGATATATAGAGGAGTCATAGAGCATATGTATAAGATTTATGTGTAAGTTTAAGAAAGGTTAAAGAAGAAAAGTGCATAGATGCATTAAATACATTGAACACATTTATAGTTAGAGAGCTAGGGTTATGTTGCATTTGAGGGAGTGTTATCATATATACTTGTATAGCAAGATAAATGTGAAGAATGTTAGATCATGCAAGATAACACAAATTGTTGGAGCTATTGTATATAGAGTCGAATTATTGGGAAGTTTGATATATCACCAATTTCACATGTTTGTACATGTGCAATGAAGGAGAACCCGTCTCATAAGAGGAGGAATACGCAAAAGAAGAAATTGCAAAGGTAGATTGGAGAAATTATAAGTTGAATAAGAAGCTAGAAGAGATTGAACAAATTTTGTAAGAGAAGATATATGGTCTTGAGCCTTGATTATTGTATGTGGTGGCTACTACTCATACTAATAGCATCAATAGGATGAACTTAAGCAGTGTATATTTATATTCTAAATATCTAGTCATGACTTTAGACTCCATGAAAGTACATATTTCTTCAATCAAAATAATGAGCTAAGGAACATTGCATTTGATTTTAAAATTATAGGTAATAAAACATTTTTTGGATTTACTCAAATTTAGTCCAAGTGTCATAAAAGGCGTTGCAGGTGCAAACTTCACAACCATATAGAATAATTGAAGATCCAAAGTATTGAAATGTTTATTTTCTTATTTCAATCCCAAAACTCAACATTCATACATTAATTTTGAAGACCATAGTAGGCTCGTCAACTACTAATGACCAATAATTCTATTCTTGACACTACAATTGAAATTGAAATTAATATCTAAATGTTTATAGAGTTTTACTTACATTATTACCATATAAAATTGAAAGATAAAATTGATCTATCTTTCATCTTTATATGAAATTTAAAAAATGTTTAAATTATTTTAACATCATATAAAATTCTAAAAAATGTTTAAATTATTTTAACATCATATAAAATTCATTATAAAAGTTGTAGCAAAACATTCATAATAATCACAATAATTACTTATTTATATATTAATATAGATCTTTTCTGACTTCAAATCTATTAAGTAATGGAGGAATAAAAAAATTACATACAAAATTTGTATGCTTAAAAAATTGCCAAAGGCCATTATCATCATTAAAAGTTCTTTTTATCCTCCAATCATCATTAACTAGTTGCCAAATTGAAATCATTATTTTATATAAAATCGTTGAAAAGCTTCTCACTCTCGAACACGTATTTCCTTTAAAGTTTTACTTTCATTTTAAAATTAATTTATACTAATTTAATTATCTTTTAATTTTATTTTCATCGAAAAGGAGGGAAAAGACAAGGTCCACCTACCACATGTGAAGGACCATTATTGAGGACGAAATCATATGAGTGGTTTTTCAAATGTCTATATCGTTACGCTTGTCTTCTAACCAAGAAGAAGAAAAACGAATCTCTAGGTTTTAATATATATATATATATATAAGAGAGAGAAATACAGCTAGAATAATGAATCATTATAGTTCAACATTATCAAAGTTGGATATAATTTGAGCCTGATGTCCAATCATGAGCCAGACATTTAGCATTTGGCCTTTTCTTTCCCTCCTTTGTCGAAAGTTGTATATGTCTAGATTCGCTACTTGTAACACCCCTTCTCGGCACTTGTGGATGTTCGGCTATGCATACGGACAAATTAAATGCCAGCTGGATATATCCTGACCATGATGTCTAATCATGAACAAGACATTCAACTTTTTTTTGTCCACCACTGTTTATATGTCTAGATTCGCTCCATGTAACACCCATTTAGGCATTTGTGGATATGTATATGTAACACTCATTTTAGGTATTTGTGGATATGTATATGGACAAATTATATGCCACTTGGATATATCATTACATTTCCACGTATATGTATAATATTGTTTGGTTAGGTGTATAAATGTGAGCTATCAATTTTGGTGCAGAGGTGTATAGGAAGAGAACTTTGAAAGTTAAAAAGGAAATTATAAAAACCTTCATTTCATCTTTGTGAGAAGGAATAATATTATATAATTGAATATATCGTAACAAAATAGAGGCTACCTTAATGTGTAGAAAAATGTAAAGTAACCTAACTTTAAATTAAGCAACGAAAGAATAATAACTTAGAAAATAATGAGATGATGGTGTTGCCTCTTCAAGGGACAACTTCCATAACATATAAAATAATAGTTCATATATATAACTAATTGTACAATTATACATAATGAGTCTAGGAAAGGGATTGGGTTTAGTGATTAACATACTCCTTCCCTTAGATAAATGTTGCATGCCTTCCATGTTTGATTAGATATAAAAGTTTTAAAGAAGATTTCAATTTCCTAACTTACCTCTTTTCTTAACATATTTCTTCATATGATGAGATATTCTCTAATTTTTATATTTCTTAGTTTTATATCTACGTTTTCATAATTTTCTCTAGTTCTAGTATGATCTAATTTTGGAAATATGGTTTGAACCAACAACTCATAAGGCATAGGCTATTAGAATTGTGTCCTTTGTTGGCATATTTCTCCATTCGATAAAATATTTTGTAATTGCTATATTCCTTAATTTTGTATCATATTTTTTCATTTGATAAAATATTTTGTAATCGTTATATTTATTAGTTTTGTATTTGTGTCTTCATAATTATTTATGGTTTTAGTATGATTCTTCTATTTATATTCAATTTTGGTTATGGTTTGTACTAGAATTTGGTCTCCAATTACCTTTTTTAAGCATGAGACATGGGAAACTGGGTGTAATTTTGAAAATCAGGAAAACTCCAACATGCAAACCCTACCTTTATTCTTCTACAACACATTATAGTGTTCATAGTACTTGGGTGCTAGTTTATTGTCTCTTTTATGTTGTTTGAGTGACAACTATTTGTAATGATTTAGTCTTATAAATACTCAATGTCCTATTTCAAAATGTCTTTCACTATGATGTTGATCTCCCTAATGTTTCATCCTGATTTTTTGTATGATTGCATTGTCTTTCATTAGGTGTAGCACTTTTGGTTGACATTGAATGTGATCCTACATTGTTTTAACATTTGATTGTCCCTTTAGTGGTAATGTGGTATATAGAGGTTGATAAGCATGAAGTGCCATAACTGGGAACATTTTGGCTAAGGTGTGGAATGATGTATTATAGAATCATTCTAGCAATGGTAGCCTCTTGACCTAGGGTGCTTGCTTGTCAAAAGCAAAGAAATAGAGATAACCCTCCACACATTTGTTTACTATCTTGGTTTTCCCATATGATCATGGGTCATAGGACAAACTATGGGCTAGTTGAGTACCCAAAGATGTGAATAAGTCTTTCCAAAAAGTAGTAAAATTTGGATCCATGTCACTTACAATAATTTTGGGATTGACATGTAGCTTTTGTATAGTTTCCATGAATGTTGTTTCTAGCTTGCTTTCTTTAAGAGGATGATATAGTGAGTATAAATGACCATATTTTGTGAGCCTATCAACAAACACAATTATGACCCTTTTCCCCTCTGAGTTTGGTAGACCCGGGATAAATTCCATTGAGACTTCCTCCTAACATTCACAATGCATTAATAAAGGTTACAATATTCATGGTGACTTGATTGTTTCTACCTTGTTTGGTTGGAAATCCACACATTCTAATAAAATACTTCTTAAATCCTTCCTAAATAAATTGTTTCTTAATACTATGATATCTTTTTAAAAATCATGAATGTCCCCTAATTTGTGTTGAGTGTAGTTCTAACAAAACCTTTTATTTGATCTAGCGGTCTTCACAAATACAAGAAATATTTGTACCATTACAAATTGTTCTTCCATTAAAAATTACATGATGCACTAGGGTCTCTCTATACTTGCTAAATTAGTTGTTGACACCTCTAGTTTTGTTGCCACTTTATCTTTGCTTCAAATTGCCAGTAGGATGGACATCGCAAATAATAAGGCTTCAACTATTGGTTCCTTTCTTAACGATGCATTTGACACCACATTTTATCTTCCTCTTGTAGATAATTTCAAAATCATACCTTAACATTTTGGTTACCCCTTTTTTTTGTTCTTATAAAGAGAGTCTCTGATTGAAAAAACATTTTAGACAATCATGATTTTTTATTATCTTTATATGCTTACCCATTAGGTAATACTACCATTTTTAACTACATGTAATGTGGCCAACATTTATGTTAAGAACCAAAGACATGAATACAAAATATCACAATAGTACGAAAGATATCTGAATACAATCACCACACAAGATATATGGAACAATATAGAAAACCACCACTTTATTATATCAAACCCTTAGGGTAGGGAAACACCATAGAATGGATCCTATTATGGAAGGGATCCTCTCCTACTCATTTGTCTCTTCGAGGGGGCATCCTCCTACTGAGCTACACACTCCAAATACAATACTTCACTTCATGTCCCATTGTAGTGCTTGAACCCATTTATATAGTGCTACCAACCACCTAAGAACATTCTAGAGGGGGAACCTTCTAGAAGCGGAACCTTCTAAAAATTCCTCTTCATTTATTATATCTAACTGCCCTAGTGAGCATTATTTAATACTAGAGTGAACCTAGTCCACCTTACATTAAATGGCCTTTACTATTATCACTATGGGCCCTCCGGGCCCCCCACTACCTCTCTAAGTACCTAACATTTCCTTAAGGAAGGATAACACTCCTCAAGCAATACTTGCTTGTACAAATAAAATATTCTTCACTATGCTCCAATACATTGCTTTCACTTATTTATATAGCATTATGTATCTTCTAGGAACATTCTAGAGAAGCAATCTTGTAGAAAGCTTATTTATTGTATCTAACTACCAGAGTGGATCTTATTTAATAATATAGTAGACCTAATCCACCTTACATTGAATGGTATCCACTAATAATACATAACCACATTCTCATTGGGTACCTCCCTATGTACCCCACATTACTTCCCGAGGTATACTACATTCCATCCCCCTTCACATGTTTCATCCTCGAAACACAGGAAGAAACCATACAATACGATCGACTAAGCAATGTAGCCAATTGGTATCAAGTACGACCATCCATCCATCCTAATGGGAGATGAACAAGATGTTCAACTACGGCCTTGCCACCCCGATCTTGATCTACATTATGTCGGTGTTGCCATGGGATTGGTTCTCTAGCTTGATTTCTTCATGTAGTGACGGTAGGCCTCCATGCACCTCTTGATCGGTTTCCTTTGTGGTTCACTGTTGGTGCATAAATTTGTTGATTCTCATGCCCTTGACTTGATGACTGTTGTTTCTCTATATGATGTGGATGGTGATATACAACAACTGTAGGAATTTGTTCTTTTTTCTTTAAATTCGCAACACATTGCGCTTTTGATTCAATGACCTCCCTAGATTCCTGATTGTGTCCTTCCTATGGTTTTGCTTCATCTCCTTCTATAGACTCTACCATTGATTCAACTTCGGATTCAACAATAACTTCTTTGCTGGCCTCCGTGGGCCCATCTTTCTTACTAAGTGACAAATCCTACAATGTGATTTTCTTTTTCTTGTACCAGAACTTCAAACTTCTTTTGTACATTAATATTAATGGTACCCACTAATTCTATCCAAGGATATCCCAAAACAATATCCACTTCATCCATATCCATAGCATAAAAATCCGAATGCAACACATATTTATCTATGGTAATATTCAAATCTTTAACAATTTGAACATTTTCACCCTCAACCTATGTGATTTGAATATTCTTTACTAGAACTTGCAATCTATTAACCAATTGAACATTGATAAAGTTTTGTTGGTAGCTGGGGTTAATAGAAACAATGATATTTTCTTTATGAATACAACCATGAACTTGTAATATAGATTTTCCACATGAAAATAAACCTTTGGTGCTCTCTCCATCCTTACACTTTGTATGACACCACTTATCTAATAATAATTTTTCAAATTCATCATCATAGAGTGTCATTATTTGGGAATACTTAAGTGATGCCCAGCAATTGAATGCATCACCTTGTAAGTGTAAACTGACCAAACCTCTCCAATTCTCTTTCCGTGCTAACTTCTCTTCTTTTATAAAATTTTCAATACTCGGGCCATCATCGTTTCCAGTAAAATACAAATACATATTGGAATAAATATTCAATAAAAAATAAAACTTAAAAATAACTCAATGTGAAAATCGTGCGGCTTTTTCTAGAAAAACCCTGAAAAAATGGTCTAATTTAAAATGCTCATAACTTTACTTCCCAAACTCAATTTCGAACAATTTGTTTTTTTGAAATTGGGCATTTTTCTGACAGCAATTCAAATATCCAATTTGTTTGGTCAAATTATGCTTAGAAAGTTTCATATATGAATATGAAGTGTGCCGCTCTCTTTTTTCCTTAAATAAAATTTGCAAAAAGATCCAAAAAATTATCCCCTTCTTTGGCCAAGGAAAGTTCTCTAATACCAATTGTTAAGTACCTGAATAGATCTACCAATATACTTTAGAAATAACCAAGAATAAATCAAACCATTCACCAAAATATTGAACACAAGAAATAGAGAAAAACCTTGAGGTAGGGTAACACCATATATTAATCCTTAAGGAAGGATAACACTCCTCAAGCAATACTTGTTTGTACAAATACAATATTCTTCATTATGCTCCAATTCATTCAATACAATACGATCGACTAATAAATGTAGTCAATTGGTATCAAGTATGACCATCCATCCATCCTAATGGGAGACGAACAAGATGTCCAGTTGTTGCCTTTCCACCCCGATCTTGATCTACATTATGTCGGTGCTGCCATGGGATTGGTTCTCTAGACTGATGTCTTCTTGTAGTGTTGGTAGGCCTCCATGCACCTCTTGGTCGGTTTCCTTTCTAGTTCCCTACTGGTACATAAATGTGTTGATGCTCACGCCATTGCATTGATGATTGTTATTTCTCTATATGATGTGGATGGTGATATACAACAACTGCAGGAAATTGTTATTTTTTCTTCAAATCTGCAACACATTGTGCTTTTGAGTCAATGACCTCCTTAGCTTCATGATCGTGTCCTTCATGTGGTTTTTCTTAATCTCCTTATGTAGACTCTATCATTGATTCAACTTCGGATTCAACAATAAATTATGTGTTGGACTCTATGGGCCCATATTTCTCACTAAGAGACATATCCTGCAATGTGATTTTCTTTTTCTTATACCACAACTTCAAAAAATTCTTTTTCACATTAATATTAATGGTAACCACTAATTCTATTCAAGGATATCCCAAAACAATATCCATTGCATCCATATCCATAGCATAAAAATCTGAATGCAACACATATTTATCCATGGTAATCTTCAAATCTTTTACAATTTGAACATTTTTACCCTCAACCCATGTGCTTTGAATATTCTTTATTGGAACTTGCAATCTATTAACCAACTGAACATTGATAAACTTTTGTTGGCAACTGGGGTTAATAGAAACAATGATATTTTCTTTACGAATACAACCATGAACTTGTAATATAGATTTTTCACATGAAAATAAACCTTTGGTGCTCTCTTCATCCTTACACTTTGTATGAGACCACCTATCTAAGAATAATTTTTCAAATTATTCATTAGAGAGTGCCATTATTTGGGACTACTTAAGCGATGCATCACCTTGTAATTGTAAACTGACCAAACCTCTCCAATTCTCTTTCCATGCTAACTTCTCTTCTTTTATAATTTTTCCAATACTTAGGCCATTATCATTTCCAGTAAAATACAAGTACATCTTGGAATAAATCTTAAATAAAAAATAAAGCTTAAAAATAACTCAATATGCAAATCGCGAGGCTTTTTCCGGAAAAACCATGAAAAAAAGATTGAATTTAAAATTCTCATAATGTTACATCTCGGACTCCATTTCGGTCGATGTTTTTTTTTTAAATTGAGTATTTTTCTGAGAGGACTTCAAATATCCAATTTTTTTTGGTCAGATTATGCTTATAAAGTTTCAAATATGAACCTAAAGTATGTCACCCTCTTTTTTCCCTAAAATCAATCTGCAAAAAGAGCCAAAACTTTCTCCCCTTCTTTGGCCAAGGAAAGTGCTCTGATACCAATTTTTAAGTACCTGAATAGATCTACCAATATACTTAAGAAATAACCAAGAATAAATCAAACCATTCACCAAAATATTGAACACAATACATAGAGAAAACCCTTGAGGTAGGGTAACACCATATATTAATCCTTAAGGAATGATAACAATCCTCAAGCAGTGCTTGCTTGTACACATAGAATATTCTTCACTATGCTCCAATACATTGCTTTCACTTATTTATATAGCATTCCTTGTCTTCTAGGAACATTCTAGAGAATGAATCCTCTAGAAAGATTATTTATTATATCTAACTACCAGAGTGGATCTTATTTAATAATACAGTAGACCTAGTCCACCTTACATTGAATGGCTTCCACTAATAATACATAACCATATTCCCATTGGGTACCTCTCTATGTACCCCATATTACCTCCCTAGGTATTCTACATCGTCTATCAATAATCCAAACAAGGTTGGAAAAAGATCCTTCATTTTATTCAAAGATACATCATGGAAAAGAAAGTGGGCCATTAACAAACAATACATTGTCATGGATGCGTGACTTATTTTCCAAACATGGAGAGTGTATGCCAGATAAAGACACAATACATAATCTAGATAATTTCTCAAGGAGAGAAATATACAACTTGTACAAAAGATATGTTGAAGGTGTTGAAGAAAATGGTAATTTTATTACATATGCATATTTTACAAGAATATGGAAGAAAAAATTCAACAATGTTTGTATTCCTAAGAAGTCAAGGATGGAGATTTGCAGTATATGTGCTACTCTTAAATCAAGAAGAGATAAATCTGAAGGGGTAGAAAGAGGTATGTATTTACTATATATTTTTTTTAATTGGATAGTTATCAACTATGAAAACATATGATCAATATTTTCATTTTATGTCATGTGCACATTCCATAGTTAAAGCACTTCAAGAACATCAGAATCAACAATCAAGTGAAAGGAAAAAGTTGTACAAACATCGGAAGAAGTGTTATGATGCTCCAAATAGATGTTTAGGTATGATAATTGATGGCATGGACTAGAAGAAAACACTTCTATCACATTTTGTTCATACACCAAAAATATTACAGGAAGAGAATTTCATTCACTTTCACTTGGTTGGTTGTATGGTTTTCAATGGAAAAATGTGTCCAAGTATTTACTTCACAGCTCCAAATATTCACAATGATGCAAATATTTCCATCAATATAATTCATCATGTGCTCACTCACTGGTCTAGAAATATTTTTCAAGTTCTCTATCTACAGTTGGACAACACTAGTCGTGAAAATAAAAATCAAATTGTGTTTGGATATCTAAGCATTCTTGTTGAACTGGGAATCTTTCAAAAGGTGAAATTTGGTTTACTTATTGTTGGACACACTCATGATCATATTTATCAAATGTTCAGTAATTTTTCAGTAACATTGAAGAGGAAAAATGTTGGAAGTCTACCATGATTGATTGAATGTATTAAGAAAGCATACATTCCATAGCTTGTTTTTCATATATTAGAATAAACTGTTGACATGCAAATATTTATTTAGGGATCACATCGTGAAGAAAAATGAATTGAACAACTTAATGACATTAGCTTCCAACATCAATTTTGTTTCAAAAAATTTGATAGGAAAACACTTATATGGGGAAATAAGTATTCAACTACTGCAGAATGGGGGCCTTCATCAGGTTTAGCATTTTTTAAGTTCATTCCAGATTGTCCAATATTCGCATCAAAGTTATTGTTTTTACAACCAGTTGTTGAAATCTATAATGCACGGAGGTATAATAGAGATGTAGATTATTTTGAATGCTTGGAAGAAATAAAAAGGTTCATTAAAGATACATATGAGTACTTTGATGTTGTTGATTTTGTTTGGTGGGAGTATTTTTTCAATAGTCAAAGTGACATAATTTCAAT
>ML777167.1:683268-696005 GCA_009831015.1 Picea engelmannii | reverse complement strand
TAAGTTTTTTTTTTTTTTAATATAAATTTTCTTTTAAATTATTTAATTTTCTTTTATTAATTTCAATTGTTTTCTTTTCCTTAGTTTTTTAGTTTTTTATTTATAGAAATAAAATAAAATTATATATATATTTTTGTTAAATATTCAAAAATAGTGTTATTTAATTACAATTATTTTTTATGTATTGAAGTAAAGGTAAACAAATTGTTAAAAATGATGTTTTCCACTATATTTTAAAAGTATGGAGTTATAAATTAATTAAGGAGACACAATTATATGAAAATCTTAATTTCAAAAAAGTAAATGGTAAAAAAATATTTTTAAGATTGAAAGAAGTATGGTAAAATGAATAAAAACACCGTTGAAAAAAACAATTTAAAATATTTGAAAATAGATGAAAAAAAAGATTTAAAAAAAAATATTGTGGAAATATTATGGATCAGAAAATTTAAAATATCAAAATACCACCTAAAAAGGTAGGGGGGTGCTACCGATAACACCATTTTTAAAAACGAAGTAAAAAAATGTGACCCTTGAAAAAATGAGAACTCGGAAAAATTGTTTCTCTCATACTCATCCATGGTCATGCTACTAACCTTGAGTTCAAATAACTCCTTCATCTTCCTATCATAATAACTCTTGGACAAGTATTTCTTCTGAAAATACTTTTTGAACTGTCTTCATCTTCATCTTCATGGTTGTAAGTTCTATGTACATCTTCCATGTTTCTAGTCCCTTTGTTGAATTTGGTTCTATTATATTTGTTCCCTTAATTATGCAAATTGTGCATGCAATAGGATTTGTTCGACAAAATAATTCAACAAATCTATAAATTATGCACAATTCTTCCCTTTAAGTGCACTAGAATTCTTGTTTCTGATTGTTTATGAATTCTACTACTCAATTCACATTTCTGGGTGAATATATATATATATATATATATTCCTCTATTCAATACATTTCCAATGATTATCTCCTTGTTCCATTCTAAGTTTTGAGCAGTAAGTTATAGTCATTTGAACATTACCCATTTACTCATTTTTGGTACCAAATGATACATGCGTCTTCTCCCTCGTCCTATACACTTTTAGGTACCCAAATTCCCAAAATAATTCTATAGTTTTATTCTACGATTTATGGGATATCCATAGAGTTTTCCTATGCCTCAAACTAACTTCTAAGCAGGGAGTTATGCCCTTTGGAAATCAATGGGTACAAAACATTTACCTTGCATTGTTTATCCTATAACTTCATACAGGCTATGCTTTGTGATCAAAATAGCTCATTAGAAAGATCTTGTTATTTAAACTACTGAGACTTATGTGGTGCCTGTGACACTTAGAGTCTAAAAAATCAGAACTCCTAAGAACATTATTTAGGCCCTCAAAAATTCCCTGGAATATTATGACCAACAAAACATTAAATTTATGAGAAAGTTGACTATTTTTTGTTGACTTGGCAGTTGATATGGCATCCTGGATCTACCTTGAACCCTGAGGTGATGCCATGTCATCCTTTTGGCCCATCTATCCCTGCCTTGTTATCCCTCACCTTCCTCTTTCATAATCTTTACCTTTATCTCACTTTATACATAACAAAGTAGTTTTATTTTAATTTCTTGTGGACCCATCTATATTGGTTGCCACATGGCACCACTACACTCGACCATGCCACCGATGGGTCCCATCTTACCTACCAAACATCCAAATAGTGCCTCCACATAGGCTACGAGGATGGGCAGGTCCCATCCCACATCCTTATCCCTTGATGTGTGAACAAATTGTCCCCACCCAATATCTAACGACGAAGATTGGGGCATGATCAATGGCTCTCGACGATTTCACATTGTCAACTTGTGCAAGGTTTGAGAGCCCTTCGCGATGCGATAGTGGTTTCTCCCATGATATGTGGTGTCCTCCCATTGGCTTTCGCATCGCCAAAATCCTTCTGGAAAACCACCTTGCTACCATGAGATATCGCTTATGGTATCTCTCGATACCACCTCATCTAATGTGGAACCCACGTTAGCCCCAGAACCACCACCCGACACTGCAGAACTTGCCACTGTGACCTATCAGCTAGCACCCTTTCTTTGTCCGTGACAACTCGCATGCTCCCTGATCCAACGGTGAAGATGATTGACAGATCTATGGTTGTGGTTCATTTTGCATGGTGAAGTTGTCAGGAGGTTAGCGACACCTCATGATGTGATACCACTTATTTCCCTATCATACATGGCACCCTTTTTATTGGTTTCTCATCATCATGAAATGTTTCCAAAACCACTCTTCTGGCATGTGATACCACCAACAATTTCGGTCGATACCACGGTTCGTCACTCCACCACATTGGTCTACCACCTCACCACCGGACCTACCACTAGCCACCACTGTGCACCTGCCACCATGGAACTACCATTGTGCCATTATGGCATTCCACATCACCACTACCACGTGGCCTCTACATCAATGCTGACATCAAGTACAAAAAATCACCCCAAATTTCCCAAAATTTCAAACTTTCCCAAATTTCTCAAAGTGCATAATTTTTAAATTGTCCCCACAGGATGCCATGGAAGCTATGAAATTAAGCTTCCTATGGCCAATTTTAGCCCTCTACATGTCAATTTGACTATTGCACCCAAAATTCGACATGTATGTGTCAATTTTTCAATGAATTCCACTTCACAAATTGGGGCTTTTGCCCAATATCACCTAATTTCTCTCTAGTTTCATTGTAATGTCCAAAATTCGACCAATTAGAGGCCCAAAAACACTCAAATTGAGGTAAAAATTGGGGATTTTAACCCTTGAGCTCCATTTCCTCAAATTTCCTAGGAAATTTCCCAAACTATTGCTTAGGAAATATTGTTGAACACTTTGCAGACATTTTCTAAACTTTTTCAACTGCAATTCCAACATCTGCGTGTTGTCTGCAGCCCATGCAGGATTGGTGTTGAACCTATAGCTCTAATACCACAATGTAATATCCCAAGCCATCCAAGCTAGGCCATGCCACACAATTATTTTTTCCTCTAATACAATTTATTAGAAAAATGCCTTGCATATGAACACAATTATGCATTCCTAACAATATATATTTGTACATGCATAAATATATATAAATTATACCATAACATATTTAACATAATTAATCACATAGTAAACATCAAAAACACATTAAGACACTTATCTTAAATCAAATCACTGATTGGATGCAGACCTTGGACATTCCTCCCAATTGTATACTATGTTGTTCATGCACTCTCAATAACATGTCACCCCCAAGTTGGGGCTATGACTCCACCATAGAGAAGGTTACCTAAGACAAACTAAGGTATGATAGACAACATCATAAAATATAGGCCCAAATTCCAACCCCAACAACAGTTCCCAACTCACAACCTCTCATTCCCCAAAGTGCATCCCACCCCAGGAAGTGTACCCCTTCTCTACTCAATATTCCTTCAGTTGTCCCACTTACCTTCTAGGGCTTCAACAATAGGACGATAAGAAAGTATCAAATCTCTATGGAACCTGGAACACAAGGTTTCTCAAGGAGTTCAACACCCACTAGCCCAACACACACGAAAACCTATTCCCAACAACTCTCTCACCCAAAGAGAATGCTCTACAGGCCTGACAACCTTCTTCTTCATCCCAAACCGCCAAGGATTTACTAGGTAAAAATTAGGTTCCCCTTACACTCTCCATCTAAGGTACAAATTATGGATTTGAATGATTGAGTGAATGATGTAATTACACTAATTCTCAACATTATATTTGCATGTTCCTATCTTGACACTTGTCACTCTAGGAACTGCCTTTGACTCCACTTGGTGATTCGTTCCCAACTTTTAGGAACTTAAGATACAATTATATCACATTACTTAGGAATAATATTATTTTATTCCTTGGCTTAATCCCCCTTGACTTATCCCCTCTTCCTTAATCCCTTAGCCCCCTTTCCCTCTCGTGGAGTCCTAGCCCCTCGTACTCTTTCGTTTGACTTGGTCTACAACATTGATGTATTTTATTAATATAATCAAGTGTGATTACATATCAAATTTGTTAGGCTCCCTGTCCATTCAAATCATAGGCTCCTTGGCCTAAATCACAAAGGAACTTTGGACTCAAAACATATACAAGGTACTCTAGCCCAAAACATCTTGGCTCACAAGCCTATAAAGCATTTGTACATTTACAATTGGGGTTCAGCCTCGGGGTATTACATTCCCCATTTTCATGTGATGGTTCCTTGATAGGGTTAGTGATGTTAATCATATGGTGGTGATCCTTATATTCCTACCACTAAGTGGACTTACATGACTTCTTCCTTGATCTTTCCTTTAGTAGTTTTTGGAGTAAAGAGATGGATTCCCGTTACGCTTCAAGAAAGATGTCACTATGTTTGTGTGGATAAAAAATGATTTTCATCTAAAGGCCACTAACTATTTATAATTTATTTTTTTCTTCCATGTGATATCACCCACCTTTAGCTAGTTTTATTTAGGAATACCTCTAACAAGATTTATCTCAATGTATAACCTTGTAAAGGTAGTAAGAATCCTTTCACTAGTTTATTGATAAGATAAGTGAAACATCCATTTGTTTTTATGGTTTATAAAGAGCATGACCCCCAAGACGTGATAGGAAAAATAGGGTGACTAACCCATACATAAACTAAGAGAGAACTTTTGTGGAGGGATCGAAAGAGGGGAACTAGGGTTTCATGCATAAATTTTCATGGCCGTGAACCTAGGGATGGAATGGAGAATGTGATCTCTATCATTTGCTAAGTCAAATTCTGCAATAAAATAACTTCAAGTGTAAGGATACAACTAAGATTAATCTTTTAAGAGTGGCTTCCAAGCTAGAGACATCCATTCGTAAAGATATAAGATTTAGGGTTGTTGTCCATAAAATATACAATCCAAACCATCATCCTGGTAGAATTCGATGTGAGAAAAAATGTCATCATTAACATCAATAATAGAAGTTGAGATCAACTTCTCCACTATAAATCTACCCTTGGATATTCTTCCACTACAACCTCTTTGAATTATCTAGAATATAAGGATGTTGTTATTGTAGTTGTGAGTTGATTAAAACCAACTTCTAACAAATTAATTCTACATTGTCTTATTAAATATGATGCCAAAGAAATAAAAAGTAAACTTGCAATCTATAAAGTAGAATGAGTATGAATGGAACATGGATAAATTTCTTTGTTCATAATGTAAGCTAGGATTACTAGATTATAGCTAGAGTTATGGAATCTTGGTGTTGAAGAGGAATATCCCACAAGGAGAAAGAGCCTACAACCATGTATAGGGCACCTTGATTCCTAGGGTACCCTAAAGGAAAGTGTCACCCTTCCATTCTTCACCTATAAAAAATGATAATATGAAATAAAAATCAAAATATGACATATATGGTTTCTCTCCACACTCTATATAAAAAAACACTTAATCAACCAATGGAAATCAAGTTGGAATAAGGTTGCAATTGGGGATAAAAAGAAACAAGTTCATCCTCATACATATCCCAACTCCACACTCACTATCCTTATGAGCAACCTTATCACCTATAAACCCAAGCATTTATCACACATTCTATGCCCTCTCTTGCAAGTCAATGTACACACACACAAAGTACTATTCCAAAAAGTTATATATGATACTAGGCAAGTTTTACACTCAATCAATAATTACAAATTGAACCTTAAGTGTGAAACCCAACTAAGCATTGTTAATATAATTATTTAACTGATACAAAATCTATATTAATATTTTGGGGTGACATATGTGTGGGGAAATCTCATTGATACTAGAGGAAATGTAGAAAACAATTTTGTTTTGGGTTTAGGTAACACAACAAATAATTATGTAGAGGCTTTGATGGTGTGCAAATGTCTACAAATGATGAAATCATGCAAGATTAAGTAAGCAATAGAGGTCAATGATTCCTCTATTATCATCTAATTCCTTCTTAAAATTTCCACCCCTTTAAATCCTAGTCTTAATTTATTAATCTAGAGAACTTTGGAATTGAAAAAGAAGCTAGAGGCCATCTCCTTTTATCAATTTTTGTAGGTTTATATTGTTGAGGCATATCATCTTGTAAACTTGGGTGCATAGTTGGGGGGAGGATTTCTTTGAACAAAAGGTAGGGAACCATCTAATACACCCCTTCCTTGATATTATTGTGCATTGAATTAGAAATGTCAATGGAATCCAAGTGGATTAACCTACATATCCAAGAGGATGGGAATTTATGGCCCCCCCTTGCCCCCACTCCAATGCTCTTTTTCAATGGTGGTTCAACATATGTGGAAGGTGGCACAAGAGTCTGGTTGTTGCATGGGATTATTATCATGATGTGTGATTTTTTTCCTCACTCTCGGTTTCTCCTCTTTGTTTCATCTCCGATGGTTTGTAGTGTTCAGGGTGGAGTGAGAACAATTAATCAATGGAAAGGTTTGTGGGACATGTGGTGCCACCATCTATATTGGACATTATCCGTGATGGTGGTCTCAATGGCATAGTGTAGAAATGACAAATGTGTGATGTGTGATATGGAAGAAGTAAAAATACATATGTGACAATGTGAAATGAGAATTGCAGAGGTACAATAAGAGGTGAATAAGGTTATTCTCCAATGGAGCAAATGACATGAAACATGGCAGAAAAATTTGTTGATTGAGGCATAAGAGTAGGACTAAAATGTGGTTAAGACTACAAGTTATCTTTAAGCCCTATGAGACATGGAGAAAGGTACTTGGGTTCTTACACCTTCCCCTTGAGGGTAATCCTCCAATTTCCTTCTCACCTATTGCTTTTCACGATGGAGCAACCATATTCAATGCTTGAGCTATCAAAAAAGAAAGGTATTTGGAGGCAACAACAATAGTAATCCATATCACAAATCAACTAAGCATGAAAAAGAACAAGAACAACCGAGCTGAGGAGATCTAGGTGCAATAGGGCACCATTTACAAGCCAATGTTTTAGTATTTTTTTCTATTTTACATGTATTGTAAGTTTTGTTACTACTAGATTAATGTGTTTAGCAATATACTTGCCATCTCAAACTTGGATATACCATTTAGAGATTTTTTTTGAAGTTTAAACTTGGAAATTTTGAACTCAAGTTGTAGCCTTGTATACTTTTGCTTATATAACAATGTCGACAAACTTAGCCACAACTTTTTTTTAACAATTTACTTATTATTATTTAAAAAACTATATTAATATTATTTTATTAATACACTATTTTATTTCACTTTATATTTAATATTGTTATAATTTTGACTTTATATTTAATAGTGTTATAATTTTGATGTTATAATTCGTGAGTTTGGTAATTGGCATTCATTATGTCAATGCTAATTATAATTTTTAATATTAAACATATCTCATCATTGAGATTTGTTTCGACATTCATACTCTATTGTTCTTGGAATATTTTATAACAATAGGTAACACACTCAAGAGCATATTCAAAATCATTTTAATTTTTTATTTCAAGGATAATATTATAACATAAAAGAACTTTTATGTATTATTTTAAGAAATTATTTGTCTAAAATCCACGCATATATTATGTGGAAAATAACTTTTCGAGGATTTTGTGTGTAAAGTGAGATGTAAATCTCAAGAAGAATAAAAAAAATACATTTAAATGATTTTGTGTTCTGATTGAATATGCTATTTGTTTTGAAATTGTTTTCCAATTTATTGTTATTATGCATTGTGTTTATTGTTATTATGCTCTATGTGTCGACAATCACACTATCTAAGACATGTTGATAATCATTTATTATTGGAATTTTCTTCTTCATTCTTTCTTGTAAGATTCATATAAACTTTCATTGGGAGATTTTTGTTTATCACAATCAAATCTTTATTGTGATTTTCTATTATCATTTGTTGGGTTACTTTGGCTTAGCACAACTAAGTTGTGGAGTTTAACTAATTTAACTACGAACTAAAGGACAAACATTCAAGATATATTGTTTTCATTTCAAACACATCTTTTGAGCTTCTTAGGAGTTTCAGAACCATATTGGTTGGTGATCCTACAAAGTTATTGAGCCTTCAACATGAATAGGTCGACCACCATTAGAATTGAACTAAAATTGTTATGTTTTTACAGAAGAGGTATGTTAAGCTACTAATAGGTCTTTTCATGTACCTTTTTTTTTTCAAGTGAACCATATTTCATTGGAATCCTTTCTACATTTTTGGTTAGCCTCATAAAGCTCATAGCGGGCCTTCAAAGTAAACCAAACCTTTTTGATTGATAGGAGCATAGGTAGTGTCCCTTATTTTTCTTCTTGGCATTCAACCAGGTTGAAATCCCCACAAATGAGCCTAGGGGAATTAAGAAGCTCATCAGATAGCCAATTCTAAAATGATGCATGTTTCCATGAAGCATTGGAGGCACAAATGTTTTCTAGGCCCAACTAATGATTAAGAAATACCTAGAGTACTATGTGCCAAGGGTCAATTCTGTAGTCCACTATAACATTAACAAATTGAGGGTATACTATCACATAAACTCCTCCCTTTCCTTCAGCATGAGTAGAATAAAAAAGTTTGGCACCCTACCAAATGACCACCAACATCATACGTAACGAAAATCCTATGATTAGACTTCTTGTAAGTAGAGAAAATCAATTATGACAATCGAAGATAGAGCTAGCAGACAATATGTTTTCTCCTAGGGTCATTAATCCCCAAACATTCCATGAGATTCATTTTATTACAAACCAACAACATCATGCATCTTTGCCTCATTATCTTCGGTGTCTTAGGAAAGGTTAAAGGGGTTTTATGAAAAAGTTAGGGCACAGTTCACCCAATCACCAAGAGTAATTTATCACAACCATTTAAGTTGTCCATCGACATCAACAATAGTTTCCTACTCTTGAGTATCGAGGAAAGGTGGTGGAGATTGAGGTCATCATATACCGCTCCTATGTTGGGTTGAGCCAGTGGAAGCCTAAGTGAATAATGTAGTTGGGAACTTACTATGTCCATTCATGATTGGGGACTTATAAGTAAAGGATTTCTAAGTTGGTACCTTCATTTCCCTATTATTCTTGTCTTTCCTTACCACCCAGGTCTAACATTCTTCATCTATAGTCGTCAACTATGGGACTTTAGTAGTTGTGGGATTTTACATAGGTTGGGTTGATTAATAATTGTCCCATGACATGAGTGGACAGTCATGAATATGGTGATCATAGCTTTGAGATTGGAAACAAGTATTAGGAATATTAATGTGGAAAATCGGTTGTTGAATAACCTTATCCCATACTTGGATACAAATGAATTATTTAATGTTCTTTGACAAGTTCAGCTTAATGGAAACTTGATGTTGAGATATAGGGTTATATAATTGCTCAATTTAGTGATAGATGAAACCCTCTAAAGGGGAAAAGATACACTATATGACTGGCTAGAATTGCATTGGGAGGATAGGAAATTTGTCACACACCTCAAACTCCATAAAAAAAAGATTATACATATATTCAACCATAATATATTCTAGTGGTTTATCTTCATCATGATTGTCGCATAAAAGTCTATTAACTTATTTTATTCCTACCTTATGTCTTTCTTTGTTTCCCTTATCATGCCATAGTCTCACTATTCTTTCATCATTTTGTTATAATGAGAAACCCATAGAAAATAAATTCTTACACAGGAAGTCCTTTATAACTTCTCATAGCTTGTCATATAATCTTATATTATAATAGTGGAACAACTTTGTATTCAACAATATACTTCTTCCATATATGTCGTATTTATAAAACTTATCCTAAGTCTTATTCCACTAAAACTAGGTACTCGATAACCTATATATATTTGTTGTTACTAAGTTCCATAATATATATGTTCGTTTCTATTGAGGTCATGATCAACACCATGTACAAGGGTTTCACGATGGTTTGATTGTTTGTTATAGCCCCCCCTAGGGCTATATGTTCACTACTCGATATTATAGTATGGTTATTATGCCCCTTAAATCGTTTCATCCAATATAGTGTATAAGGTTTTGTATTGTGTTAAGGTAGCACATATATATAACAGGTTTCATATAATATGTGGATTCCATTGTATATCAATCAATGTATTTAAAAAGAGTTTCAAGGCATATCATCCAAACATATAACACTTGTCATGCGATAAGACGACTCATACTTAACAAATTTATTAGGGGTTTTTATGAGGGTTTAACTCGTCTTATTGTACAATTGATTAATTAAAAACCTTGCCAACTTTTCTTCATTAATCGAAGTGTCCTATGGAACATTTACCATGCAATGATACTGCGTGCACCACTTGTGGTGTTACCATTTCTAAGAGGTTTAATTGGAAACTGTCCTAAGAATTGCATATGTGTTGTTTTATTATGCCTACAAGCATTAGGGATTTCTTTTTGGATCCTTTATCCTTCCTAACCTCTCCCAAAATTGGCTCATTTCATGATTTTCACTTCATTTTCTCAGTTTTGTATTCGTCTTGAGAGGTTTTTCGAGAGGTTTGACATTTCCGAGTTACAATGTTGAAGGTCTGATTGTCCCAATCTCATTTCCGTTCACTGTGGAATTATTTGGCAAGAACCCGGGGCATTCATAACTTACATGGCTTGTGGTTGGTCTTTCTATCGACTTCAGGGTTGGTGACTTTAACTAGTAAGAGTTTACAAAACCTCCTTTACTCATTCTTTCTTCCTGTAACTAGTGTATGTAGCTTATTTAACTTGGTAATGATTCCTGAGCAATTTTATCTAGGATATTATTTTATAGTCGGATTCAAACCTTATTCTGTCAGCTAGGTTAGTATATCTTTGTATCATTTTCCTTACCAAACTTCTTGTTTCTATATATATATCTAATATATAATTTCATGACTGTAAAAATTGTTTTTAGGTCGCGGTAGGTCTTGCTTCCGATTAGCCTATGGTTCGAGGAGTTTTTCCTTGAACCTCGAGGACTTATCGTTTGAACCCAGTAATTTTATGAACTCATTGGTCCGAGTTTACCATAACAGGATTTAGTGTAGGGTTTTTAATTCATTTGTTTTATTTCTCTCATTTCTGGTCTATGATTAAGACCTTTCACATCATTTTATTCATCCTAGATTTAGTTAGGACTTCTGTTAAAAATATTTGCACAGTGCGATGTTTGCACATAGCACATCAATTTCTTTGGTTTACATTATGTACATACATCATGATTTACATCCATTGTTAAACGTATTATTGGGTATTAAACTAGTGATGGGCCTTGTTTATTGTTGCGAGGGGTACCCATGAGCTATTCAACAACCCTGAACACTCAGATGTAGTTCAAAGGTGACGAAAGGAGATACAAAGGCACTCTGTACATCCATGGTAAGTTTGTCTTTGTTTTCATATGTAACTTTTGTTTGACTAACTAACTTGTGCAACATTCTAATTTATTCACACCTATTATGTAGGTGCCAAGGTGGTGGTTACCATGGAGACTCGGAAATACCATTTCTTGGAAAGGTATTTGGGTTCCATTACTTAACTATATTTCAAGTCTAGTATCACAAAATGTGGTTGCTCTACTTATGCATTATGTTGAACTAGTCGACCGAATAATTTTGCATGTAATTATTCCTGAAAGTCCTGTGGCTTAGGAGTGTTGTCTACACATTTTACAGTTTTGTAATTTTATGTACTTTGTTTATGATTCCTTCTTGGATATACACAATCGTTATTTATATCTATGTTAAACTCGGTTTGCTTAACATTGTTTCTCTTTTTGGACATACACAGTCGTTACTTGTATTTTGTTAAACTCTTTTTAAATTGTAATGATTCCCTTTTGAATATACACAACCATTACTTTAAACTCTAGTTAAATTTGTAATGATTCCCTTTTGAATACACATAGTGTATTACTCATATATTGTTAAACTCAGATTAATTTGTAATGATTCCCTTTTTAAATATACACAGTGTATCTTGTTAAACTCTGTTTAGTTCTGTAATGAATTCCCTTCGAATACAGATTTTGTTTTAGTAACTAGGTTTTACCCTATGAGTTTTATTGATTTTATATTGGCAATACGATTTTATTCATGATTCTAGGATCAGAATAACTATTGTTTATCTTTCAATAGTCTTCCTACATGAAACTATGATATGCATCTATCTTCTCATAGAAAACACTTACAACTAACATTGTGAAATTTATTCATGCTTTAAAATACTTCATAACACACAATAACATAAAGTAAATAATTAGATCAATATTTTCATAATAAGGAAGTAAAACCTGGAACTTGGGGAAATCCCCCCCAAGTTCACCCCCGAGCTAAGTTCAAAATCCAAGGGGTTTCCTATTGTTGATACTGAGAGGGGGGTGAATCAGTATCAAGTACAATTTAAAACCTTTTTCAACTTATACTTAAACCATTCAACTTTATCCAATGAGAAATGAACAATAGTATAAGAGTTACACCAATACACCACAATACACCATGCACAATATATGATAAATAATCAATAGTTATTGTTCAAGGGAAGTAATGACTTCCAAAGGTAGCTACAACTTCCAAATGTAGAGGGAGGGATAAAACTCCAAGAGGAAGATACAATCCTCCAATATCAAGAGAGATTTGAACTCTCCATCCTTTCCCCTTCCTTCCACCCAAGAATATATGAGAGATAATAAAACTTTACATTAAATCATCA
>ML777167.1:639632-667655 GCA_009831015.1 Picea engelmannii | reverse complement strand
TTGGTTGATGCACATATTTGAGAGTTGTCTTGGTGATTGATCTTGGTGAGTAGATCTGATTTGGTGATAAAATTGATGAGACAGGTTTTTGTGATAGGTTGTTTGGACAAGTTGTTGTGACAGGTTATTTGTACAGGTTTGGTGCATGGTTGATGCACTTATTCATGGCACAGGTTGAGGCACAGGTTGGTGCATGGTTGATGCACTTGTTTATGGTACAAGTTGATTACAAGTTGGTGCATGGTTGATGCACTTGTTTATGGTACAGGTTGATTATAGGTTGAGGTACAGGTTGATGCATGGTTCAGGTTATTGGTATAGGTTGTTTGGTATAGGTTTACAACAGTATATCTCACAGTGATAGTGTGATAGTGGTTCCATTATTCTACTTATACGTCAGGGCAAATGGATGGGGAAATGACAGGTGGTTTTAGCCACCTTCCAGTTGCAGTCGGAGAACATAGGGGGTTGTAGTCTCCTTCTAGTTGTAGTCAAATAATTGGGGAGTTGAAGCTTCCCTCAGGTTGTAGCCTGAGAAAATAGGGGGTTGGAGCCTCCTTCCAGCTGCAACTAGAAAACAAAGGAAGTTGGTGCATCCAATGAATATAATTCTTCAAAACATATAAGAAAAATCATTTTGTGGTTTTCTCCCGCTTTGGGTTTCCACATAAAAAACTGGTGTATTGTGTATGTGTATGATTGTTCATTTGTTCCTTGTTTATTTACTCTGCAGTTATTGGATGATAATGCTACATTGATATAACACTTGGATTATATGGTTAAAAATGATTAATTTTCTCTATTACTGATTCACCCCCTCTCTCAGTAATCCAACATTAGTATCTGTAATACTATTCTTATATGTTCTTCATGCTCCTTTTCATCCCTTGAATAGATGAGTATATCTTCTATAAAGACGATCACAAATTTATCTAAACATTTGCTCAAAATACTTTTCATCAAGCACATGAATGAGGTTGGGCCATTAGTCATCCCAAAAGGTATTATGACAAATTCACAATGACTGTACCTTGTTCTAAATGTTTTTTTATAAATATCCTCATCCTTTATCTTAACTTGATGATAACCAGAATGTAAATCAATCTTAGAAAAGATTTTATCTCCCCGTACTTGATCAAACAGATCATCGATACAAGGTAATTGATATCTATTTTTAATATTCATTTTATTAAGTTGTCTATAATCAATACAAAGATGTAATGTCCCATATTTATTTCTAAGAAAAAGTATCGGTGCCCCCATGGAGACACACTTGGTCGGATATATTCTTTATCTATCAATTCTTGCAATTGACTGTTTATTTCATTTAACTCTAAGATATTAATCCTATAACGAGATTTTGAAGTAGGTATTGATCTGGGTATCAGGTCTATGGAGAAATATATTTCTCTCCTAGGAGCTAGTCTGGGAATATCCTAGAATACATCTTGAAATTCCTGCAATACTGGAAAGTTATCTAACTCATTACTTCTTTCTTCTTCTTCATTATAATTTATGTGTACAACAAGTAGTTTACACCCTTTTTGAATGCATCTTTTGACTTGTAAGGCTGTTATTTATCTAATACCAACAGGTCTTGATACTCCTTTAATGTTTACAATGTTACCTCTCTCATCTACACAGGTAAATGTTTTATTGTAACAATCTAAGACAAATTTAAACTTTTCTAGCTAATCCATACCAATTATCACATCATAAGAGCCTAATGGCAATATTTTTAAGTCTATATGTGTTCTTAATTCATTCATACCAAGTTCGAAGTTTTTAACAACATTTGTAATTATCCTTTTAGTTCCTATAGCTAACTGTACTAACCAGAAATTTTCAAACTTTTCCTTATCTAACTTACATATTTATACAACTCTTGGTGAAATATAACTTAAACTAGCACATGGATCAATTAAAACAATAATCGATTGATTATGTATCATACCTTCAATTTCTACCATTGAAGTCTGATGACCTGCCTATCGATTTTCCAAGGCTGTGTTGATTTTTGGTGTATACCTTGCAAGCTCACCAATTGTAGTTGCTTCCTATACTATTTTCACATTGTTATTTCCCTTCTTCCTGAGAGGACAATATTTATAGTAATGTGGACCACTGCATTCCCAACATTTTACTATTTATTTTTGGGCAGTTTCTTTATTGAAGAAGGTTGGCATTTTGGTACCCTTATTTTCAGGCTGATTGAAAGGTTTACTTGTTCTGAACTTATCACCTCCTTGAAATATTTTATCAGCGTTTCTATTAGAGTATGATCCCATTTTCTTCTTAGGGTCAAGACTCTCAACCTTTTTCCCATTACAATTCTTATAATTCTCATTTCTATTTTTATACTGCTCAAAACAAAGTTTATCTTTCCTCATGGTTTCTTCCAATGTTTTTGGGTTATCAAACTCAATTCAATATTTATAAGAACTAGGTAGGAAACTCAAAAATCATTAAATCTTTGGTTTGTCATCCACAATGTAAGGCACATAATGCAAGAAAATCATACACTTACTACATAAATATTTCATTGTAATATTTCCCAGTTTTAGTTCATAGAACTCCTTGAATTTACCCTCATAATATTGTTGAGACAAGTATTGTTTCTTAAAATATCTCTTAAAGGTTTTGGAGGTGATTTTCCTTTCCTTAAATTTTTTTACTCTTTTTATATCCTGCCACCATATGCCTGTTTTTTCTGTCAGATCGTAGATATCCATCCGATCTTTAAGATCACTTGAGTGATTGTAAATTTGAAAATATTTCTGCATACAAGAGAGCCATGCCTCTGCTTCCTCACTAGTCTCCACTTCTCCATTGAATGTTGGTGGTTTAATCTTCTTAAATTCTCCCATGACTTCATCATGTTGTTTAGGTTTCTTTTTGGTTCTTTGTTTAGGAAGATAACTACTTTCAATAGACGTTTAAGTGTCTCCTGTATCCTTGTATACTGACTCTATCTCAGATTCAGGATACTCCAATTTTCTTGCTTTCTTATTCAGTTGGGATATCTTAGAGTTGTTATAATTCTACCCCTTATTTTTATCATTATTTTGATTATACAATTTTTCCAGCAGAATTGCATTTAGTTCCTCTTTAATCTTTAGAATTCTTTTGTTATCTTCCCTCATATTTTTTTAGTTCTTCTCTTAGATCTATTATTGTTTTTATAGTTTATGAATTCCTATCATTATTCAAATCCACCCAGAGATGTCCATCACCTAAATTCCCTTGTTCAATATTCTCTTGATGAGGTTCTTCTCCCTGAGGCTCATGTACTTCTGTCATTTTCCTGCAAAATCAAATTATTTTTCTTCCTAGAGGTAAGAAAAAATCAAGACAATTTACATGTTAGATTTTTATAAGATAAAGCCCATAAAAAAAAGGCCAAGTGTTGTAGCCTACATATCTGATACCATTATTTCACACACCTTAAATTCCATAAAATAAAATTATACATATATTAAACCATAATATATTCTAGTGGTTTCTCGTCATCATGATTGTCACATATAATTCTATTAACTTATTTTGTTCCTACCTTATATCTTTCCTTGTTTCCCTTATCATGCGGTAATCTCACTATTCTTTCATCATTTTGTTATAACAAGAAACCCACAGAGACTAAATAGTTACACATGAAATCCTTTATAACTTCTCATATCTTGTCATCTAATCTTATATTATAATAGTGGAACAACTCTATATTCAACAATATACTTCTTCACTATATGTCGTATTTATAAAACGTATCCTAAGTCTTATTCCGCTAAAACTAGGTACTTGATAACCTACATATATTTGTTGTTACTAAGTTTCATAAAATATATGTTCGTTTCTATTGAGGTCATGATCAACACCATGTACAAGGGTTGCACGATGGTTTGATTTTTTTTATATCCCTCCTTATGGCTATATGTTCACTACTAGATACTGTAATATGGTTATTATGCCCCTTCAATCGCTTCATTCCATATAGCATATAAGGTTTTGTATTGTGTTAAGATAGCACATATATATAACAGGTTTCATATAATACGTGGGTTCCATTGTATATCAATCAATGTATTTAAAACGAGTTTCAAGGTATATCATCCAAACGTATAACACTTTCCATACAATAAGATGACTCATACTTAAGGAATTTATTAGGGGGTTTTATGATGGTTTAACTCATTTTGTCATACCAATGGTCAGTTAAAAAAAATTCCAACTTTTCTTCGTTAATCAATGTGTCCTACGAAACATTTACCATGCAGTGATCCTCCATGCACCACCTATGGTGTTACCATTTCAAGAAGGTTTAATCGTCAATTGTCCTAAGAATTGTAAACATGTTGTTTTATTATGCCTACAAGAATTAGGTTTTTCCTATCGGATCCTTTAGTCGTCCCGACCTCTCCCAAACTTGGCTCATTTCGCACTTTTCGCTTCATTTTATCAGTTTTGTATTCATCCTGAGAGGTTTTTCGAGAGGTTTGACATTTCCAAGTTACAGTGTTGAATGTTTGATTGTCCCAATCTCATTTCCATTCACTATGGAATTATTTGGTAAGATCTCGAGGCATTCGTAGCTTCCCTGTCTTGTGGTTGGTATTTCTATCGACTTCAGGGTTGGCACCTTTAACTGGTAAGAGTTTACAAAACCTCCTTTACTCATTCTGGCTTCCTATAACTAGCATTTGTAGCTTATTTAACTGGTAATGGTTCCTAAGCAATTTTCTTTAGGATATTAGTTTATATTCAGATTTTAACCTTATTTCGTTGGCTAGGTTAGTATATATCTTTGTATCGTTTTCCTTATCAAACTTATCGTTTCTATATATATATGATATATAATGTCACGAATGTAAAAAAATTATTTTCGGTCGTGGTCAGTCTCGCTTCCGATTAGCCTACAATTCGAGGAGTTTTTCCTTGAACCTCGGGGACTTATCGTTTGAACCCAGTAATTTTATGAACTCAGTGGTTCGAGTTTACCGTAACAGGATTTAGTGTAGGGTTTTTAATTCATTTGTTTTATTTCTCTCGTTTATGTTCTATGATTAAGACCTTTCACATCGTTTTATTCATCCTAGACTTAGTTACGACTTCTGTTAAAAATATTTGCACAGGGTAGTGTTCACACAGAGCATAGTAATTTCTTTTGTTTACATTATGTACATATGTTGTGATTTACATCCATTTTAAAACTTATTCTTGGGTATTAAACTAATGATGGGCCCTATTTATTGTTGCGAGGGGTACCCATTAGCTATCTAAAAACCCTGAACACTCAGATGTAGTTCAACGGTGACAGAAGGAGATACAAAGGCCCTTTGTACATCCATGGTAAGTTTGTCTATGTTTGTGTATGTAACTTTTGTTTGACTAACTAACTCATGCAACATTCTAATTTATTCTCACCTATTATGTAGGTACCAAGGTGGTGGTTACCATGGAGACTCATAAATACCCTTGCTTGGAAAGGTATTCAAGTTCCATTACTTAATTATATTTCAAGTCTGGTATCACAAAATGTGGTTTCTCTACTTATGCATTATGTTGAACTAGTTGACCGAATAATTTTGTATGCAATTATTCCTGAAAGTCCTATGGCTTAGGATTGTTGTCTACGCATTTGACAGTTCTGTAATTTTATGTACTCTATTTACGATTCCTTCTTGGATATACACAATCATTATTTATATCTTTGTTAAACTTGGTTTGCTTAACGTTTTTTCTCTTTTTGGACATACACAATCGTTACTTGTATTGTGTTAAACTCTGTTTAAATTGTAATGATTCCCTTTTGAATATACACAATCATTACTTTAAACTCTGTTTAAAATTTGTAACGATTCCATTTTGAATATACACAGTGTATTACTCGTATCTTGTTCAAATCGTCTTAATTTGTAATGATTCTATTTTTAAATATACATAGTGTATTTTGTTAAACTATGTTTAGTTCTGTAACAAATTCCCTTTCGAATACAAATTATGTTTTAGTAACTAGGTTTTGTCCTATGAGTTTTATTGATTTGCTACTGGAAATACGATTATGTTCATAGATCTAGGATCATAATAACTATTGTTTATATTTCAACAGTCTTCCTGCATGAAACTATGATATGCATCTATCTTCTCATAGAAAACACTTACAGCTAACATTGTGACAATTTATTCATGCTTTAAAATACTTCATAACGCACAATAACATAAAGTAAATAATCAGATCAATATTTTCATAATAAGGAAGTAAAACCTAGAACTTGGGGAAACCACATGTTGAAGAATCTGTTCCTCCCAACCGTAGACTAGAGTCTCTATCAACCTCTATCACCCTCGAGCTAAGTTCGAAATCCAAGGGGTTTCCTACATGGCCTCTTGTAGAATTATGAGTTCTATCTTGATGTGTGTAATATTAAAAAATCATTGTGTCAAGTCATTTTAGTGCTTAGTCTTCTCAAGCTATTAGTTCACATCCTAGGAATGACGTACCATTCCCTTTTCATGACTTCTTTTTATTTTTCCTAGGACTTGTGACATTTGTCTTGAGCCTCATGCTCATTGACCACCTGTCAGATTCAATTCTACAGATGTTCACAGATTCTCCTATAAATATGGAATGTGTCTTTTTAAAGTTCAGTTAACTCCACAACTTGTCTCAGTATGTTGCCACTTGGCCAACCCCTTTGGATTCCTAACTCCCTTTTTAACAGTTGCTTCAACGTGTGCCCCTTTTTCCACACATGTTTGTTTTCATAAAATAATAAGGTCTTACAATTCAGATTTGGTCAATCGATCAAATTGTCTTTTGGAAATTAAAATTCTAAAATAAAAATAAAAATAGTAATAATAATTAAAAGTTCAAGTCATGGGGTATCACAAAATACCACCGAAACTAGGAAAGAATTTGTAACATGTTCAATTTCAACGTATAAATGTTTCTGTAGGAGAATGATTTAGATTATTTTCAGCACGAAATGAGAGCGGAGATATAATTAAGCAATGTATAGAGATATCTTGGATATAAAATAATATAACAAAAATGTATCAAAGATGAAACCATAAACACAGAGATACAACAATACACAATTTTCTATTAATGAGCGAAAACGTACAAAGACTGTAAAAATATAGAGTGAAAGACTCGCTAGAATGGTGACAACTTATCTCTGAGAAGAGATGTGTCCGCTAATCGCATTTGCAAGAAGATGATATTAAAATGAGGCTCCAAAGGCCTTTTACTGATAAAGAAAATCCAAAACCCTAACCCCAGAATATGAAAAGCCAACAGTTTTATGGACCCCGTTTTGGGTAGTTTGGTGTATCAACTTTCCAAGGGCGTAACTTTGGCATACGATCTTTGTTTGGGGCACACGATAGCTCGTTGGAAAGGTATTTTTGAGGATATTCATTTTGGGGGCTCAATTAGAGACTTCAACTATTAGTTAGAAGTTTGATCCCAAAAAAAATTCACTTAGGCCCTCAAAATGGCCCCAGAAGTTAAAAACTGCTAAAAATAGTAAATTACCAAAATTGCTAGAAAACTATTTTGAGCTAGTTAGAAAAGGTGGATGGCCACAGATATCCACCTGGATCAATCCTCCCTCCTTAGGAAGCAATTGTATCCATTGTGTTGAGTTCCCAGGGGAGAGGGAAAAGCATTTGTTGAATCTGCATCTTGATGAGTTGTTTTCCTTGTTGGAGAAGTTGTGCTCCTTAACTTGTTAAAGTTTGTCATGAACCTATGGCTGGAAGGGTTGGACCTTTTTAGCCAATCTGGCTACATGAGATTCCTGTGTGAAAAATGAATCTTTACACTTTGCTACAATCTTGTCGATCTGCTTCTGTTGGATAGAAGGTGCTTGGGGCGAGGTTGTAGTGGTTGTAGTATAATTATGTTCACCTTTTGAACAGATTGTGAAGAAGCTAAATTTTGTAGTATGAGATACTACCTTGTGGCACTATTTAGGTGGGATAGTAGTCGGAACCACCTCTGGTATCCTGTAGAGATGACCCCCTAGAGTAAAAATGACACTACGGTGTCGAGACTCATAGATAGCATGATGCTTCCACATATATGATTGGCCCAAGAGAACATCACAGAAATCCAACCGGGCAACATCACATAATACCTCATCCTTGAAGGGTTGGATGACATATGACAATTGACACTTCTGGCTGACACGAAGATCTCTTCCCTGGCGAAGCCACCTGATGTTGTATGGTTGTGGGTGTGTTGTTATTGACAATCCCAACTATTTGACGACCTTTGTTGAGATGAGGGTCTTCTGGCTTCCACTATCAACAACAAAATGCAGCGGGGTCCCCTTCACCCACATCTATGAATGAAAAAGGCGCTCCCCCTCTTCAGGATCTGTTGGTTCTTCTAGTTGAATTGCTACAGTCGCGACAATAGTAGTGGGGTTTGCGTCGATGATCTGTCTTCTGTTAGTATTTTCTAAATCATATTATGAATCATGGTTCAGCTCCTTGTCTTTGATTTTGGCCACTAATGACTATTTTGAGCGACATTCATCGGTGTTGTGCCAAGGGATTTTGTGGAAATCACACAATTTTTCGGTGTCCTTCTTCATCTTCCCGTGACCCTTCTTTTCTTGTGACTTGGACTGGTTTTTGGGAGATTATTTGTTAGGTTCATCTTTATCACACTTTGGTTGTTGCGGATTTGCAAACCCGAACTCCCATTTTTTCTAGTGCTAAAATTTCTACTCGATTTTAACAACATATTGATAAGTAACACCGAGTAATGAGATGTCCAGAAAATCCATTTCAGTTTGGATGTATCTGTGTAGAGCCCCACGATATTTCAAAACCAAATGTCGTTCGAAGTCTTTGATACCCATCTTGGTTGCAAAGTATGGAAGGTATTGGTGAACTCTAGAACTGCTTGGCCCATCTCTTTCTGTAGTGTGATCCATATCATATATTGGTCCTCATAGTTTCCAACATGGTAATATTGTTCCTTTACCGCGTCCACAAAAAACTCCCAAGTGGGATCAACCCCATATATTCCAGACTCTTCTATGGAACTTTGCTCCCAATAAGTTTCCCACCAATGTTTGACATGGGGGAAATATTTAAGGAGTGCGAAGGTGATCTTTTCCCTGTCGGAAAAATGGTGAATAGAGAAATAACCTTCTAGCATATTTAACCATTTTTCTAGGGCATTCGCATCTATCTAACCTTCAAATACGGGAATATCAAAATTAACCTGTACCTTGAAATGAGAGGTGCTTCCAAAGTGGTTGTTTGATGAATATTCTCCTATTTCTATCGGCAGGTGTTGAAGGATGTGGGAAACATTCTCCATCATTTCATCCCTCTGTCGTGTGAGATCTTGCTCAAGCAACAGATTGATAGAATTGTTTGCTCCGTCATTTTTCTTTTCTTCTGCCATGGAGGGTTTCTCGGGCATGCAAGAGCGATTTTATTAAAGAGAGACAATCTTGAGACCCAATTTTCTATACTCGGACCTCGTTGGGGACATGCACTAAAAAAAAAATGATCAAGAGAAGCATGCTCTGATACCACTGATCCGGATTATTTTCGGCATGAAATGAGAGCGGAGATATAATAAAGAAATGTACGTAGATATCTCAGATATCCAATAATATAACATAAATGTATCAGAGATGCAACCATAAACACAGAGATACAACAATACACAATTTTCTATTAATGAGCGAAAATGTACAAAGACTGTAAAAATACGAGTGAAAGACTCGCTAGAATGGTGGTAGCTTATCTCTGAGAAGAGATGTGTCCGCTACTTGCATTCGCAAGAATATGATCTTACAATGAGGCTCCAAAGACATTTTTATGATAAAGAAAATCCAAAACCCTAACCCGGGAAGATGAAAATCCATCAGTTTTGTGGACCCCGTTTTGGGTTGTTTGTTGTATCAACTTCCTGGGGGCATAACGTTGGCATACAATCTCCATTTGGGGCACACGATAGCTCGTTGCAAAGGTATTGTCGAGAAGATTCATTTTGGGGGCTCAATCAGATCCTTTGGATATTATTGAGAATATCTATCCCAAAAAACCTTCATTTAGGCCCTCAAAATAGCCCCGGAAGTTAAAAACTACTAAAAATAGTAAATTACCAAAATTGCCAGAAAACTGTTTTGAGCCAGTTGGAAAAGGTGTGTGGCCACCAATATCCACCTGGATCAGAGAATTTATAAAATAAATATTTGGTCATTTTTTGAGAAAAAAAATATTGGCATCAACATATTTTCCAGTCGCTATAATTTTTAAAATTTTCTCAATGCTGATGTTGTAATATCATTTTTCTTTTTCTTAAATTTCAAGGTTTATTTTTGTTTTTAATTTTTCTTTTATAGGTTACGTAGTAACTCCACCTTTTCAACAACAATCTATTTTTTTTGTTTATGTGTTTCCCAACCCCCCAAGGGAAATTCCTAGCATCGACCCCTCCCTCCATGTGCAAAATCACTTAAAATTTGGCCAAATTTCATCAATCTTCTGCATTTTTAAAAACATTTCAAGAATGGAGGGAGGAAGAGTTATGTCCTTCATTTCCCACCCTCCCTCCATGCTTGAATCCCTTGCCACTAGATCGATGCTTGAAAATTAAAACAATTGTCAAAATTTAGCCAATTCATGCATGGAGGGGGTTGAGGGGGTTGAGGCTATGTTGTGAATTACAAGGATAATTTTGAGGATGCAAATTTATATTAAAATGTAGAAACCCGTGCTCATATTACTAGTCCTCAATATGCAATATGTAAAATGTTTGGTGACAGTTTGGTAAAAATATTCAAATGTCTAAGGATTTTATATAGTTTCTATAAATTTTTGGTGATTTTTAAGGTAAAATAATTTTATTCTATGGAATTTGAGCGAATTGTTTTTACAAAAAATGGAAATTAGCTAATTTATTTTTGGAAAACCCATGAAAAATTATTCCATTGGCGAAATTTAACCCCTAAAATCATCTATGGTGAACTTCCCCTTCCTCTATTCATAAAATTATTTAAAACAATTGACAAAATTTCAAAAAAACTTGCCAAATGTTTTAAAGTTGCAAGCATGGAAGTAGGAGGGTGATAATAGAATCCACCCTCATAACTCTTAATGCTTGAAGCTATAAAATCTTTACAAAAAATGTAATGAAACTAGGATAAATTTTGGGTGATTTTGTGTATGGAGAGAGGGGACAATGCTAAGACTTTCCCTATGAGGGGAATGGGGGGGATTTGCATCATCCATATCCCTTCACTTTCCCTACGAGGGTGGTGGGCGGGATTTACATCATCCATGCCATCCCTCTATGCATGAAATTTCTCAAATATTTAAAATTTTGCAAAAAGTTTACAAAATTATTTAAATTAAAGGAATTTCTCTTTTATTTTATTTTTTTAAATTTATGAGATTATCTTTTAAATTTTTAACATTACATAAACATTCTATTAAGTTTGTAAAATTAAAGTAATTATGAAAGAATTTAAGTGAGTACTTATCCACTTAAAAAAATCCTAAATATAATAAGAAGAAAAAAATGAGAATACCATAATCACTAAAAAAAAAATAGTGAAAATTTGAAAATATTATATATTAAATAATAATAAATAAATAATGAAAATTTGGAAATATTATATATTAATTTAATAGGAGAATTTTTTTTGAAAAGAAACAAAATGGTTTTACTATATTAACATTGATATTTTGTTAAATATCTCTTAGAAAAAAAAAATGGTGATACTAATATTACATATTATACAAAACATATCATAGAAAAGAATAATCGTACTCTTTTTTTATCTCTTACATAAAATATCATGCATAATAATTTACATAGTAATAAAATATTATTATATTATAAATTTCACAATTTAGGTAATAAGCAAAATTATTATAATAATATCAAAATTTAATATTTTGTTGCATATATTCAAAAGCATGGTCAATAAAATTATGATTATCTAGAAGGGTTGATTGTTATTAGTCCTTATCAAAGGTGTAGAGGGACTATAGCAATCGATAATTCGTTGACTTCATATTAATATGTCATTTGACTATAAATTTTCGCATCATTTCTATTGTTCGAACTATAGAACTAAAAACATTATTTTTTATATAATAAAAAAAACCTTATATGTCATCATCTCATTGGAGAATAAATTTGAAGTCTTATTGCTAGCTTCATTATTCCCAATGTTTTAATTCATGTTTTAATCCAATATCAACATGCATATATTTTCTTATGCATTGCTCGAAGGTGGATTAATGCTAGCATTAGTTTGAATGTTTGTCTTAGCATTTTCTACTAGCTAAATTTATCATAAGTTTCGTTAATTATAAATATTATTATGTTTGTTGTACTATTGTTATTATTTTTATTTTTATTTATTATTATTATTAAGTACTTAAAGAGGCATTTTTATTATTACGTATGTAAACATGCATGCCACACTGCATTCTTTCTTAAATGTTTACACAACGCGAGGCCCTTGAATGGTTCTAACATCCTTAAATGTTTACCTAATAGGCCTCACAGCCTTGAATGTTTAATTAACAAGCGTGTTACAATACATTTTCTTCTGTTTTTTTGATACAATCTTGTCTACAGTGGATTTGGGAAATATTGTTAATTTCAAAGACATGGGTTGGTGAATGTGGTTAGTTGGGGTATCCTGATCCCAATTGGGATAATTTCGGCGAGGTATCTGCGCCCATTTGAATCTGCAGATCCTGCCTAGTTTTACCTCCATGTGTTTTGTCAAACTTCAGGCTATGTTCTTGGTGTGGCCGGTTTGGCCACTGGTCTCCAGTTGGGAAGCTACTCTAAGAGAATTGTGTATAGCCAACATAGAGACATCAGGATTGTGATTTTTGTATTTGGGACATTGCAGGTAATTTATATAGAGAGTTTGTGTCAACAATTTATATATCGAGTTTGTGTCAGCGAATGCCATGTAATTCTTTCTTTGGAAAAAAAATGCCCAGGAGTAGTGATGGGGTCCATAATTGTTTTTTTGGTGTGTTAAGCTACACTTAATTTAAGTAACATTGATACATGGAAGGATTTGTTTGGGGTTTGTTTTTACTGATATGTTTTTTGGCTTGCAGGTCTTTGCATTGCTTCTGAGGCCAAATAAATACCACAAGATTCGAAAGTATTGGAATATATATCATCACTCCCTTGGTTATACAGTCATTGTTTTAAGCATACTGAACATTTTCAAAGGATTTGATATTATGAGGCCTGATAACAAGTGGAAGCAGGTTTTTGTCATTGTGATTGCTACTTTGGGCGGAATTGTTGTGGTCTTGGAAGTAGCATCCTGGATCACTTTCTTCCTCCGGTGTGACTCAAGAGGAGGCTCAATGTCCTCAAACAATGCATCTTCAACTGGGGAAGTAAAGGGCGTGGTGTCTAGAACTAATTTGGAATGATTAGTCATCCATACTTCCGAACAGGATTAGCAACTGTAGAATTTTTTAGACAACTACATGGAAGCCTGGGATAGTGCTCCTCTTCCATTTTTGAGTGCTTGGTTGGTACTACTAGCTCTGGTATAGGTGAAATATATTAAGATATGATGGGATAACAATTGTGCTATATTCTTTGTCCATAAATATCTATTATGGGGTTTTCTATTATTTCATGATCATGATTATACATGTGGGTGTGAGTTTTTCATTTTTTCTTAGAGAGGTCTATTATACATCCATCGTTGATCCTTGTTGGTGTGAACGTGGTCTTGAAAATAGTTTTTTTCGAAGTGTTGTGGAACAAACATTCGAAGTTGGGATTTCTTCTCTATAACAATATATTTAAAATATTTATTTTAACCTGAAGGAACGAGTTAAATTTAATGATAATCATATAAGCACAATCTTGAGTCCGCCAGCCCAGGAGTCCTCCTGACAATTTGTATATCGTGGAAATCTGGGTGTTGTTTGGAGGACACAGAACAATGGAAGCGCAATTTTGATCCCGCCATCCTGGGAACCCATGATCCAAAAATTTATGTAGTGAATTTGGGAAATATTGTTAATTTTAGAGACATGGGGTGGTGAATGTGGTTAGATGGGGTATCTTGATCCCAATTGGGATAATTTTAGTGAAGTATCTGCACCCATTTGAATCTGCAGATCATGCCTGGTTTTAACTCCATGAATTTTTTCAAACTTCGGGCTATGTTCTTGGTGTGGCTCGTTTGGCCACTGGTCTTCAACTGGGAAGCTACTCTAAGGGAACTATGTCAGCAATTTATATATCGAGTTTGTGTCAGCAAATGCCTGGTAATTCTTTCTTTGGAAAAAATTCCCAGGAGTAGTGATGGGGTCCATAATTGTTTTTTTTGGGGTTTATTTTTACTGATATGTTTTTTGGCTTGCAAGTCTTTGCATTTCTTTTGAGGCCAAAGAAAGACCACAAGATTCGAAAGTACTGGAATATATATCATCACTCCCTTGGTTATACAGCTGTTGTTTTAAGCATACTGAACATTTTCAAATGATTTGATATTCTGAGGCCTGATAACAAGTGGAAGCAGGATTTTGTCATTGTGATTGCTACTTTGGGCAGAATTGTTGTGGTCTTGGAAGTAGCATCCCGGATCACTTTCTTCCTTCGGTGTGACTCAAGAGGAGGCTCAACATCCTCAAACAATGCATCTTCAATTGGGGAATTAAAGGGCGTGGTGTCTGGAACTAATTTGGAATGATCAGTCATCCTTACTGTCAAACAAGATTAGCAACTATAGAACTTTTTGGACAAGTACATGGAAGCCTGGGATAGTGTTCCTCTTCCATTTTTGAGTGCTTGGTTGGTACTACTAGCTCTGGTATAGGTGAAATATATTAAGATAGGATAGGATAGTAGTTGTGTTATATTCTTTGTCCATACATATCTCTTATGGGTTTTTGCTATTATTTCTTGATCATGATTATACATTTGGGTGTGAGTTTTGCATTTTTTCTTAGAGAGGTCTACTATACAGCCATCGTTGATCCCTATTGGTGTGAATGCATCCTTGAAAATAGTTTTTTTCAAAGCGTTGTGGAACAAACATTCGAAGTTGGGATTTCTACTTTGTAACAATATATTTAAAATATTTATTTTACCCTGAAGGAACGAGTTAAATTTAATGATAATCATATAAGCACAATCTTGAGCCTTCCAGCCCAGGAGTCTGCCTGCCAATTTGTATATCGCAAAACTCTGGGTGTTGTTTGGAGGGCATGGAACAATAGAAGTGCAATTTTGAGCTCGCCATCCCGGGAACCCGCGATCCAAAAAGTTCTGTAGTGAATTTGGGAAATATTGTTAATTTCAGAGACATGGGGTGGTGAATGTGGTTAGTTGGGGTATATTGATCCCAATTGGGATAATTCCGGCGAGATATACACACCCATTTGAATCTACATATCCTTCCTGGTTTTACCTCCACAAGTTCTGTCAAACTTTGGGCTATGTTCTTGGTGTGGTTGGTTTGGCCACTGGTCTTCAGCTGGGAAGCTACTCTAAGGGAATTGTGTATAGCCAACATAGAAACATCGGAATTGTGATTATTGTATTTGGGACATTGCAAGTAATTTATATAGAGAGTTTGTGTCAGCAATTTATATATCGAGTTTGTGGCAGCAAATGGCCGATAATTCTTTCTTTGGAAAAAAATGCCTAGGAGTAGTGATGGGGTCCATAATTGGTTTTTTCGATGTGTTAAGTTGCACTTAATTTAAGTAACATTGATACATGGAAGAATTTTTTGGGTTTTGTTTTTACTGATATTTTGTTTTGCTTGCAGGCTTTGCATTGCTTCTGAGGCCAAATAAAGACCATAAGATTCGAAAGTACTAGAATATATATCATCACTCCCTTGGTTATACATCCGTTGTTTTAAGCATACTGAACATTTGCAAAGGATTTGATATTATGAGGCCTGATAACAAGTGGAAGCAGGCTTTTGTCATTGTGATTGCTACTTTGGACGAAATTTCTATGGTCTTGGAAGTAGCATCCTGGATCACTTTCTTCCTTTGGCATGACTCAAGAGGAGGCTCAACGTCCTTGATCAATGCATCTTCAACTGGGGGAAGTAAAGGGTGTGGTGTCTAGAACTAATTTGGAATGATCAATCATCCATATTGCCGAACAAGATTAGCAACTGTAGAACTTTTTGGACAACTACATGGAAGCCTGGGATAGTGCTCCTCTTCCATTTTTGAGTGCTTGGTTGGTACTACTAGCTCTGGTATAGGTGAAATATATTAAGATATGATAGGATAGCAGTTGTGCTATATTCTTTGTCCATTAATATTTCTTATGGGTTTTTGCTATTATTTCATGATCATGATTATACATGTGGGTGTGAGTTTTTCATTTTTTTATTAAAGAGGTCTATTATACAACCCATTAGTAGTAGGTTGATGTGTGATTTTGTTCCTAAATTCAATGGATTTGACATGTTTCACTCTTAAATAATGATAATAAAAAATAAGTAAATGAAAATCATATACTAATCTAATTAAACCAAGATAAAATTGGTTAAAAAGAAAGTATTTGCACCTCGACAGATTTGATCCCTTTGTAAAACTAGAGTTAAGATAGATCTATATTGGTATAAGTATATGGTGGAAACCATTTCCTAATTTTACCTGTGAAGACTAGATTCATAGGTGGATTGACAAGCCGCCTTATTGTTGCTTCGTGTGGTTCTATGATAGTTTCTTAAATTTCTCCGCCATGTTGTTAAGACCCTGAGATCACTAACCTTGAAGGCATACCAACTATACACTGGAGGTGGAAATGACGTGCTTATATAGGATCCATTTTTCCATGTTACACGCGGATTCTAACAAAAGAATATCTGTAGGACAACTATTGTCAAGATGAGGTTTTGTATTATATAGGCTCCATTTTTCCATGTTATACTCAGATTCTAATAGAAGAAAGTAACCAGATTGTTACATAGAAGAAAGTAACAATACTCAGATATAATCAACGAATAATGCTTGAGTATTGTTATCTAAGTGGAAAAGTAGACCAATAAGTTTTGAATGGTAGTTGAATAATATTATGTAAGTGGGTTGATTTGGGTGCCAAACGTCGTGAAGAGGTTAGTTATTGGTGTTCAGAGGGTTCTAATTTTCATAGATATATTTTGTACTCTATATTTTTAGGCACTTGAAGCAATCCTATAAACCTAGGACAAGAGGATAGTTAGTGCGAAAAGTATTAGATTCTATTCTGGTGTTTAAATGTTACTCTAAAATTTTCTGAATAATAAACAATAAACCCGGTGCAAAGAAGATTAACGCACCATTAATTATTAATTGTTGGGGTTGAGTTGAATTATAGTCTTCTGATAGCGATTAGAATTCCATACATTTAGATACGGTTTTGTCCGTTGAGTAGTTCACTTAATATCACGCAATTGTGTGAGATAACTTACGTTAATATCGTTACTTGCATTGTCGTTAATCTTGTGAGCATTCTAGTATTGATCATAAAGTAAAGATAAGATTTTAGAATTGATACTTGATCCATTAAGCTCCATCACTGATCCATGTTGGTGTGAACGCATCCTTGAAAATAGTTTTTTTCAAAGCGTTGTGGAACAAACATTCAAAGTTGGGATTTGTTCTATGTAATGATATATTTAAAATATTTATTTTAACATGGAGGAACGAGTTAAATTTAATGATAATCATATAAGCGCAATCTTGAGCCCGCCAACCCAGGAGTCTTCTTATCAATTTGTATATCGCGGAATTCCAGCTGTTGTTTGGAGGACACAGAACAATAGAAGCGCAATTTTGAGTCGGCCAGCCTGGGAACCTATGATCCAAAAAGTGGCTAAGTATGGAATGAAGAATTCGTCGGTAAGACTCGTGATAGAGAAGCATGACTATAAATGTGAACCCGTGATTCCGCCAACCTGCGCACCTAGACATTTTCGAAAAAACGAATAATAATAAACACAAATATGTGATTGATATTTTTTTTATATAATTGATTAGATACTCCCACCTAACATTACTTTTATATTGTGGAATGATTAATTGAAAACATTTTTCAGAGTAATAAATCTTTCACATGATGTATTGGTAATATTATATTTTAATGTAATATATTAAATTAGGTTTTAGTCATTATACTAAAAGTTACAAAAACTTCACTCCAACTTTGTTTGACATTGTATTGATTAAATTTGAGAGTAAAACCAATAACAAACTGTCTATTCTTTTTGAAGTTGAATATTTTATGTTTATAATTGAGATATTTAATTATGGTTTTAAACTTTTAAGTTTCAATATGAAGAATAAAGTAAAAAGTCTTGATTCTATTAAAAAAAAAAATAGGTTGTTTCAATTTAATCCTATTTTCATTCAAAATATTATAACTAAAATTTCATAACTAGATATAATTATTATAATAACTCTTACAAGATAATAATTCCTTGACAAGATTTATCAGGCGAATCTTATGAAATGTTTTCACTCCCAATGAAGATATGGAATTCAGAAACTTTGCATTTGTCAAAGGATTGGTAAAACTATCCGCTCTTTTTCCATTGGTGGAACAACACTATACAACTCAATCACTTCATTAGGGAACATTTCATTTTAACATGATCAACCCTTAATAATATAAAATAACTTTTTTTATTTTTATAACTAAATTACTTTTTAAGGATTCTTCAAAATTTATAATATAAGCGCAATCTTGAGCCCACCAGCCCGAGAGTCTGCCTGTCAATTTGTATATTGCGGAACTTTGGGTGATGTTTGGAGGACACAAAACAATAGAAGCACAATTTTGAGCTCGCCAGCGCAGGAACCCACAATCCAAAAAGTGTAAGTATGGAATGAGGGAGTCGTTGGTCGGACTTGTGATACAGAAGCATGACTATAAATGTGAACCTGTGAGTCCGCCAACCCGCGCACCTAGACATTTTTCGAAAAACAAATAATAATAAACACAAATATGTGATTGATATTATTTTTTATATAATCGATTAGATACTCCCACCTAACATTAGTTTTATATTGTAGAATGATTAATTGAAAACATTTTCAGAGTAATGAATCTTTCACATGATGTATTGGTAATATTATATTTTAATTTAATATATTAAATTAGGTTTTAGTCATTATACTAAAAGTTACAAAATCTTCCGTCCAACCTTGTTTGACATTTTATTGATTAGATTTGAGAGTAAAACCAATAACAAAATGCCTATCCTTTTCGAAGTTGAAGTTGAATATTTTGTGTTTATAATTGAGATATTTAATTATGGTTTTAGATTTTTGAGTTTCAATATGGAGAATAAGGTAAAGAGTCTTGATTCTATAAAACATTTTTAGGTTGTTTCAATTTAATCAAATTTTCATTAAAATTATTATAACTAAAATTTCATAACTAGATATAATAACTATAATAATTCTTACAAGATAATAATTCCCTCGCGAGATTTATCAAGCGAATCTTATGAAATGTTTTCACTGCCAATGAAGATATGGAGTTCAGAAACTTTGCATTGCCAAAGGATTGGTAAAATTGCCTTCTCTTTGTCCATTCGTGGAACAACACTGTACAACTCAATCACTTCATCAAGGAACATTTCATTTTAACATGATCAACCTTTAATAATATAAAATAACCTTTTTTATTTTTATAACTAAATTACTTTTTAAGGCTTCTTCAAAATTTATAATATAAGCTCAATCTTGAGCCCGCCAGCCCGGGAGTCTGCTTGTCAATTTGTATATCATGGAACTTCAGGTGTTGTTTGGAGGACATAGAACAATAGAAGCGCAATTTTGAGCCCGTCGGCCTGGGAACCCGTGATCCAAAAAGTGGCTAAGTATGGAATGAGGAAGCTGTCGGTCAGACTCGTGATACAGAAGCATGACTATAAATGTGAACCCGTGAGTCTGTCAACCCGCACACTTAGACATTTTCGGAAAAAACAAATAATAATAAACACAAAGATACAAAATACAATAATAATAAACACATTTATTATCTCATTCCAAGTTTATTAGATATCACCTCATAAAAGAGAATGAAGTTTATATAGATGATACATTTAAAAATAATGGATTTAACATCCTTTAATAATTTTATGTAATTAAATTGTACAATATTAATATTTATTATTAATAATTTAATATTTGAAAATAATGTTTTTAGATAATGTTCGATAGTTTATTTTATTTGAAATTTAAATTAAAAAAATAAATTATTCAAAATAAATTTTGATTTTTACTAGTGTATTTATCATAAACTTAAAATAAAAATTTTAAAATTCAATTATGAAAATATAAAAAATAAAAAAAAAACAATTATATTAAATTTTATATTCTCTAAAATTAAGATAAATTTTATGATAATGAAATTATTAATAAATAAAAGTATTATACAAATTTTATTCATTTTAATTTGAATAATTAAAATTATTTTTAAAAAAATACATGTTTAAAATTAAAATAAATATCTAGATTTTATTAAAATATCTATGAAAGATAATGGTTATATGGAAGTTTGAGACCATAAAGTTTAAATTTTGTTAAAGTTTATTAAAATATGTAAGCAAATGACTATATGGTTATATGTAAGCTTGAGATAGTAATTCAGAAGTTAAAGTTTAGGAAAATAAAGTAAGAATTACAATAATTAAAGTTAATGGTATCATGAATATTTCATTTAACATGATCAACCCTTAATAATATAACATAACATTTTTTATTTTTATAACTAAATTCGTTTTTAAGGCTTCTTCAAAATTTATAATATGAGTGCAATCTTGAGCCCACCAGCCCGGGTGTTCGTCTATCAATTTGTATATCATAGAACTTTGGGTGTTGTTTGGAGGACACAGAACAATAGAAACGCAATTTTGAGCCCGTCATCCCAGGAACCTGCAATCCAAAAAGTGGCTAAGTATGGAATGAGGAAGACGTCGTCCGAACTTGTGATACATAAGCATGACTATAAATATGAATTTGTGAGTCCACCAACCCGCACACCTATACATTTTCATAAAAACGAATAATAATAAACACAAAAATTCAAAATATAATAATAATAATAAACACAATTATTATCCCATTACAAGTTTATTAGATATCACCTCATAAAAGAGAACGAAGTTTATATCGATCATACATTAAAAAAAAACAGATTTAACATCCTTTAATAATTTTATGTAATTAGCTCACACAGGTGTAGACGGATTGGAAAGTGTCGTGTAAATGGAAGGAAATTTGTAAAATTAAGTCTCATGTTCAATTCTCACTTGGATTTACTCGTGCGTCATTCTTGCGGGCTGGGTGGTTGCACCTGGGGTTATAGTGGTAGCCGACGGGGATCGACCCCGTGTCATGCGAGTACGAGAACCGCCAGTTGCTGATTCCCCCAGTACAAAATAATAATAATAATAATAATAATAATAATAATAATAATAATTTTATGTAATTAAATTGTACAATATTAATAATTTAATATTTGGAAATAATGTTTTTAGATAGTGTTAGATAGTTGATATTGGGTGTATCCCACCATCCAATCTTACACCCTCCCTTCATATTTTCAAAATAAAAAACACCTATCACTATAATTTAATATATCACACATTTTAAATTCAATTAATATATTACTAATACAAACATGCAAAATATAATAATAATAAATATATATTTTTTATCTCATTCAAAGTTTATTAGATATCACCCAAAAAAAATACAACCAAATTTATATAGATGAGAAAGTTTATTAGTCATCAATAAAAAGTTATAATCAAAAGTACATAGTAAAGTTTTTTTAAAACTTAAAATTAACTATTCTTATTTTCAAATTTTGTTAATTTTATTTGAAATTTAAATTAAAAAAATAAATTATTCAAAATAAATTTTAATTTTTACTTAAACAAAAAATTAGTTAAAAATTTCAAAATTCAATAAAAAAATATTAAAAAAACACAATTATATTAAATTTATATTCTTAGAAAATTAAGATAAATTTTATAATAATGAAATTATTAATAATTAAAAGTATTATAAAAAAATTATTCATTTTAATATAATTAAAATTATTTTTTTAAAAATCCTTGTTTAAAATTAAAATAAATATCTAGATTTTATTAAAATATCTATGAAAGCGAATGGTTATAAATGAAAGTTTGAGACCATAAAGTTTAAATTGTGTTAAAGTTTATTAAAATATGTAAGCGAACGGTTATATGGCTTATATGGAAGCTTGAGATAGTAATTCAGAAGTTAAATTTTAAGAAAATAAAGTAAGAATTACGATCATTAAAGTTAATTGTATCATGAACATTTCATTTTAACATGATCAACAATTAATAATATAAAATAAAATTTCTTATTTTTATAACTAAATTACTTTTTAAGGATTCTTCAAAATTTATAATATAAGCACAATCTTGAGCCCGCCAACCCGGGAGTCCGGCTGTCAATTTGTATATCACAGAACTCCGGGTTCTGTTTGGAGGACACAATACAATAGAAGCGCAATTTTGAGCCCTCTAGCTCGGGAACCTACGATAGAAAAAGTGGCTAAGTATGGAATGAGGAAGTTGTCGTTCGAACTCGTGATACAGAAGCATGACTATAAATGTGAACCAGTGAGTCCGTCAACCCACACACCTAGACATTTTGGGAAAAATGACCAAGAAAATCAACTAGAAAGCGAAAGCTTCAAAATAGAAATAGCTCTCACTAATAATAAATATTTCATTTATTTGTATTTGTATTAAAGGGATGATTATTTGTAATAAATATTCATTTTTTAAATATATTTAATTAGTAAAAATAGTAGAACATGAACAAGATTAAGAGAAACTACAATGTTGAACAGTAAATAAAAAGAAAGCACTGATAAAATTTGGTTGCGGCGATGTATTATTTGGCTATGGCATTGCCACAAACAAATTTTAACTATTTAGTTAAAATGGTATTAAATTAATTCATCTGAGCATATTTTTCACTTGTCCATGATACAATTAAGCTGAGGATAATCTTGTTCTGCAACTATAAGTTGAGGATAATATTCAATCGTAAATTAACTTTGCACTTGTCCATGATATACTAATATTAATAAATATTCATTTTTTAAATATATTTAATTAGTAAAAATAGCAAAACATGAACAAGATTAAGAGAAACTACAATGTTGAAAAGTAAATAAAAAGAAAGCACTGATAGAATTTGGTTGTGGCTATGTATTCTTTGGCTATGACCTTGCCACAAACTAATTTGAACTATTATTTTAAATGGTATTAAATTAATACACGTGAGCATATTTTTCACTTGTCCATGATACAATTAAGTTGAGGATAGTCTTGTTCTGCAATTGGGACACAGGCTACGGCTCCACGGACTAGGTTTTTGAGGGTCGAGTAAGTTTCCGGCTCTGCAGCTAGGTTTCACTAGCCACATCCTTGGTCTCCTTGGTGAAGTGCGGGTGTAAGACCAACAAGGAAAGTGACCAGGGGCAAAACAAGAGTCATATGAAGGCAACGACAAAGGATTCAAGAATTGCAAATCATTGTGTTACTGCGTTGTGTGGACACGTGAACCATTTGTAGCGGTGACGTTTAGGGGCCGAGGCGGCTGCTCAGGGCCGTGTTTCAGGAAAACTCCTTGAGCCTGTGTCTACCAAAATTGGTGGCTCTATATGTGATTAGCGACGAAGTATTTGCGGTGGAGGTGGCTTCGGGGTTATGTTGCGGTCGGTTTCATGTTTTCCTTTCGGTTTTATGGACCCTCTTGAACTCTTTCTGGTTTGAAGAGGTTTTGGAACAGAGCTTTGAGGTCCACTAGGGGCGTACACTTTTAGGTCCTTTGGGGGCTTGCGATATTGGGTATACACTTCGAGATACTTTGGGGGCATGCGGCTTCTGGTTTAGCTTTTTTTCGGGTTTCTGTTGGGCTTTTTCCCTGTCTTGTATCTCTTTTTGCAGCCCGCGTGCTGGTTTTTTCTTCTCTGGTGACTTTATGAGGATGTATGGGATTTGTTTATGAGCATGGTCTTTGGGCTAGTACTGCTTTTTCTTTTCCTTTATGAACTTTCTCCATATGTTGGTCAAAAGACCATTATTGGTGAAAGATTCATTAACAATTTTGTCTCCTTTCACTGTCCTTTGTAACATCTCTTGTCTAGAGAACAAATTATATTTATAATATAATTGAGAAATTTTCTCGTTGGAAAAAAAACTATAAGCTGAGGATAATCTTTCCGGGTAAATTAACTTTTAATTAACTCAACAAATTAACTTTTAATTTTTCTGAGTAAATTAACTTTTAGGCAGGGACTACACTGCCATGCGGCACTTGTTAAGTAAAGGGTCGTGGAAGTGTCCCAATCATCATCATTATTTGGGATTTGAAATTGATTGATTAAAATGTGGAATTGCATGTTTCCAATTTTCATTATTTTGCTTTATACGAAGCTTCTCGAGCTTGAACTTTAGATTTTTTTAATATCATTTATTATTTTTCTTTTTTATCTTTCTTTTAGTAACTTTGGATTGTATTTTAGATTTATAGATTTTATTTTTTATTTTTAACTGAAACGGGTGTGTTTTTTTTTTTTTTATTGAGGAAGAGAATGGGCATGCGCCATGGCAGCCATCATTACAAAACTTCTGATTCTGTTTCTTATACTATTTCCTAATGCAGTTTACTCATGAGTTACAAGGATGAATTGAACTTTCTTCATTTAGGAGAAGTTGCCCTTTCCCAAGAGTGCATCCTTTATTTTCCAATAGATCTGCTTCGGTGTTTGAGTTTCTGAGGATGTGGAAGAATTTGTAGGAGTCAAAGTCGAGCAGGGTTCTCTTTAATCTGTTCAGAGTTTTTTTGAGACTTGCATTGGTGAACAATTTATCCGTGTTTAAATTTTTTATTAAAATCTCTGAGTCTCCAAGAGCTTGGAATTCTTTGTATCCTCTGTCTCTGACTATTTGGCAAGCTTTGAGCAGGGCTTGGATCTCTGCTTGATTGTTGGTTTTCTGCCCGATGCCCCAACAAAAGCTGTCCCTTCTTGAGTCATCCGAGGCATAGATGACTCCTCCTGCTCCTGCTGTCCCAGGATTGCCTTTGGAGGCTCCGTCGAAGAAGATCGTGGTGATTTTTTGACTTCTCCACCATTCTTGGATGATAGCTTCGGAGTCTCTTTTTTTCCACCCCGGGATCACTTCTTGAGGGGCTGACAACTGCTTCTGAGGGTGGGGCGAAAGGGGGCCCAGCCACCTTTCTTCTTCAGGGAGCAACAAGGCACAATCGGAAGAATATTGATGAGTTGCTTCCAGGAGGAAGGCTTTGGCCTTTGCCGCTGCCAAAAAGGGGGCTTGCTGCTTTTCATTGAAGATCAGATCATTCCGGGTCAGCCAGATCTGCCAGCAAACATATTTGGGAATGGCATTCCAGACTTTCCTCCAGAATGATTTGCTGGGGATCTTTATAGGATAGCATTGGTTCCAGGCATCAAATAGATCTGCTACAGAGTGAAATTGAGGGGCTGTGATTTTTAAGTCATGAAGAATGATACTCCAAACTTCTTTAGCAAAGTTGCAGTCCATGAAGAGATGTTTAGCTATTTCTGAGCTGCTTCTGCACAGCTCGCATCTATGCGGCCCAGCTATGCTTTTTTTTTCCAGATTGTCTCACGTTAACAACTTGTTATGAACCAGAGTCCAAAAGAAGAAATTTACCTTGGGTAATGCTAGCGGATCCCAGACTTTCCTCCAAAATTCCAGGGGTTTACTTCTATTCCTGCTTGGCTGAAGAGCGTTGTAGGCTTCTGCTATTGTATAGCTGCCAGACTTCCCCCACCCCCAGCTATCTTTCATTTTCCTGTTCACTGGGGCCGCTTCTTCCAATAGCTCTTCTAGAATACGTTTTTGCTTCTTTAAGTGTTCTGGAACTCCACAGAAGTCCCACCCTTTCCAGTCATCATGACTGTCCCAATTGGATAAGTCATAGACACGATTTATCCCTGCACGCTTCAGCCAATCTTTTAAATCTGCGATTTCTTCATTGTCTTCTAAAGGTTCTCGGTCCATTATGCGATCGCGCCACAGGTTAATGTTCTTGCCATTGCCTGGGATCCTATACGCCTTTCCCTTGAAGAATTTTAAACTCTTGATACATAAACGCCATACCTGCGTGCTGGGACGAGTTTGGCTCTCTTGCAGATCTCGGATCGAAACTTTATGAGCATATTTCGCCTTCAAGATTTCGCTGACAAGATGCTTTGGATTTTTGAAGAGATTCCATAAGATTTTGCCTCCAAACGCCATGTTTACTGTTGCTGGATCCCGTATTTGCAAGCCTCCCTCAGATGTTGGGCGTTTGACCGTTTCCCACTTGACCAGATGTAATTTTCGAAGATTCTCTTTTCCCCTCTGCCACAGGAAATCGCGTAGCATCTTGGATATTTGGTCGGTCACACTTTTTGGGGCGAGAAGGAAGGCTGATTGATATAAAGGAAGCGCAGATAACATTGCCTTAATCAGGATGACCTTGCCTCCCTTGGTGAGCCAGAAGCCTCCCCATGCAGAGATTTTTGATTTTATTTTGCTAATGGTGTCTGTCCACAGCGACCTCTTGTTGCAGCAGTTAGAGATGGGAAGGCCGAGATAGTTGATCTTTTCCCAATGGGCATGGCCTGTGAAGCCAAGGGCGTTGGAGATACCTGTGAGCTCTTGCTGCCCGATGTTCCAGCCATAAATTGCACTTTTTCTTTCGTTGATTGAGGCACCAGAGACCCTGCAGTATCATTTTAGGACTGTGTCAAATTCCTTTGCTATTCTGACAGAGGCACCTCCCAAGAGGAGTGAGTCATCTGCGAATAGGGAATGATTCTGAGCTGGAGAGGAAATGGAAGGTTTTAGACCTGGTAGGGAGCCTGAGGCTTGTTCTGCTGTTAACTTTCTGCTGAGGGAATCCGCCATCAGGATATACAGGAAAGGAGAGAGCGGGCATCCTTGCCTAAGGCCTCTTTGGGCTTGAAAAAAAGGGGTGGGGCGACCGTTTACAAGAGGGGCAATCCAGGGATTGTCAGTGCAAGCTGAGATGAGATTAACAAAATGGGAGGAGAAACCAAAGGAATGTAGGACTTTGAAGAGAAAGGCTCGATTGACTCGGTCAAAGGCATTAGCCATGTCAAGTTTGATTAGCATGCCTTTTTCTTTTCGTTGCTTACTTGAGTGAATGATCTCTTGGACTTGAATGACATTATCCAGAATATGCCTGCCTTCGACGAAGCCACCTTGATTGCTGGAAATCAGCCTATTGAGCAATGGCTTGATCATATTAGCTAGGAGCTTTGCCAAAATTTTGTATGAGGCATTGCACAGCGATATAGGCCTAAATCTGGCGAAGGTTTTAGGGTTGGTTTCTTTTGGGATAAGGGCAAGATAGGTGGAATTAGTTCCACCTCCTACTTTAGCTTTTGTCATAAATCCTTTCACCATTTTTAGCAGGTCAGCTTTGATGATATCCCAGCAGGTTTTGTAGAAGCGAATTGGGAATCCATCAGGCCCAGTGGCCTTGTCCGGTTCCATGGACCAGATGACTTTTATGATTTCTTCTTCAGTGATGGTCTTAGTAAGGATGGAATTGTCTTTAGGGCTGATCAAGAGAGGGATGTTAGCGAGGAGATCTGCAGTATCTTCCTCATTGGATTGAGGATCTGCAATGAAGAGATGTTTGTAGTGTGCTTCAGCTGCCTCTTTTATCTGACTATACCCTTTGCAAATCTTCCCCTCTGCTGTTGTAATTTCCGAGATGTGGTTTCTTGAAAGTCTTGCTCTATATTGGCGATGGAAAAAGGAGGTGTTGTGGTCACCTACCTTCAACCACAAACTTCGAGACTTGATTCTCCAATACTCTTCCTCCATTCGAAAAGATCGAAAGGAAGAACATTGAGTTTTTACTTCTTCATTGAGCAGCGTTGGTGTGATATCTCTGGTTTCCATTTCTACTTGCAGCGCC
>ML777167.1:570174-638604 GCA_009831015.1 Picea engelmannii | reverse complement strand
AGGCGCATTATTTACCAGGTGTGGGATGGGAGCCTCCCTTGGGGGGCCTGTTTCTGGAACTTCTCACAATAGACATCTCTATTGTGGGCTGGCTTCCTTGGGTTTTGAGCCTTTCCGCCTCCGCTTCCCTTGCTTCTCTGCGAGATTTCCTGCCAACCTTTCTTGAGGGCTGCTCGAAGTTTTCCTCCTCCGAGGAGTCGGAGCTTTCGGCTGGTTTTTTCCTTGTAACATCTGCATATGAGGGGTTGGAAGGGCTTCCTTGGGGGACTTCCAGGTGAGCCATTTCCTCATCTTCTTTGTTAGGGTTAGGGGGATCACTTTGGTCCTGATTCTTCGGAGGTGTTGTAGTTGGCTTGATCTGTCTGGATTCTTTACTATTTGAACTCTTTTCTTGGATGGGATTGGAGCTACTTGGTAACTCATTTGAAATGCCTTTTCCTTTGCTTTTTTTTTTATTGTTGGTTTTTTGTATTAGGGTCCATTGCTCTCCATTCTGCTTGTCTGGTTGTTCTTCCACCTTTTTCTTGCAGTGCTTGGCGAAATGCCCATATCCATGGCAGTGCCTACATTTGAATGGGAGTTGTTCGTAGTCTAACTCTTGTACGTGCGTCCATCCTGCTACTGTTAGCTTAATGGCTTCCGGTAGCCCCTCCTCCAGATCTACTTTGACACAGATACGTGCGCATGAATATTGATCTTTTCTTGCAGCATGGTCTATGTATTTTCCTAATCTGTTGTCGATAATCTGGAGAGACTTCGAGTTCCAACAGTGGAGGGGGAGATGGGGAAGCTGCACCCACACCGGAACAGTAGATGGGACATCCTGAGCTGGGTCGAAGTCTGGCGACCATTTGTTGAGATATAGTCCTTGGGGGCCCATGAAATAAGGACCGTTTCTGAAGATTAGGCTTCTGTCCTCTGCACTTTCAAAAACGAAGACGAAGAATCCTTTGCCTACGAAGTAGCTCTTGATTCCTTCTTTGATTAACGGCTTCCAATTTCTTTGAGTCCAATCCTCTACTGACTTAGGCGAGGGCCAGAGGCTCGTGAACTAACCTATGAGACCTTTCTCAGCAAGATTAAGAGCTGCTTTACAGGTTTCTTCTTCAGGAAGAGCTACCGAAGGTATGGAGTCCATCCTCTTAACAAACTTCTGCTGATTGGCTGAGGGCTGTCGCTTAGAGATCGAGTCGACCATTGCTTTGAATGCAATCACTTCCGGTGGAGGGGCCAGGGGAGGGTTCAGTGACTCTGGTTCCCCTGGGGGCGGCATGACTGCACGCTGCACAGTCCCAGACGCAGCAGGGGCCGGTTGCTCAGCTAAAAAAGAGGAGGGGGGCCCAGACAAGGCCCTGATAGGAGACCGAGGTCGAGGAGGCCCAGCAGCAGGAGCTGCCAGGCAGGGGGGCCGCAGGAGGCAGCTCGGGGGTGCAGAGCAGCTAGGTCACGGGAGATCGGGTCCAGTTTTCCATTATCGTATTTACAAAAGCTAGGTGCAATTGTTACTTTGTACTTTCATTTCATAACTAAGAAAAAAATAGTAGAGTTATAGATTTTATTTTTTAATTATATATTAAATTAATAGTTTTGTGTTTGTTAGTGTGTTTATGACTTGCAGGATTAACTTGTAGTTGAGAAATTGTGATCCACCAAGATTAAGTTGTCAAAACCACTAAGATATTACATTCAACTCGGGTCACACCAACCCTTAGTACGGATGGATTATTAGGTGTCTCTTCCCTATAACTATTTGGATAGCCATGCAAAAAGAGGCCCATCAAAACTTATTACACTAACAAAATTTAACTTTAAATTAATATTAATTTATTAAAAAAATAAATATTTAATATTTAATTTAATGATAAAAATTGAAATAAAAATCAAATTAGTTAAATTTTTAAAATTATATATATATATATATATATATATATATATATATATATATATATTTGTAAAATAAATTATTCTATATTTAATATTAAATTCTATATATTATAAATATATATAAATACATTTTGATAATAAAAACCTATATTATATTAGTTGTTGAATACTTTAATAATTCAAGTTTTTACTTGTAATTGTGGTAATTCAATTTCCATAATAATGATCATGGTAAGAGTGTTCACAAAGAGTTTTTACTTGTAATTGTGGTAATTCAATTTCCATAATAATGATCATGGTAAGAGTGTTCACAAAGTTGAAGTGTATGTACAAATGCTAAATTGTGTATGCAAATGTTACAATGTGCATGGGTTCAATTATATATAAATATTAAAATGTGTATATGCGATTTGAGACTTAGTGTGTATATGATGTAAAAAAAAAAAAAAAAAAAGTTATAAATTGATATTTTTATTTAAAATTTGGTAAACATTTAGTTTATGAATTTGTATTTTAATTGTTTTGAATAATAAAAAGAAAAATTAATATTTTTTATTTAAAATTTGTTAAAAAATATTTTGATTTAAAGAAATTGTACATATTAATTATTAATAGTAGTGTTAATCTATTTTTACAATAAAACTAATCATTTTAATAATCCATAATTATAATTTCAACAACTATTTTATAATTAAATTTTAATTACTTTATAATTAAATTTTAATGATAAAAAAACTAAAAAAATCAAAACTATAAAATATTTTGTTTTTATAAAAATTTACCCAAACTCATCATTTTCAATTCTTAAAAAAATAAAACTCCAACTAACCAATACCTATAATTGCAAATTCATTAAAAAAAACCATACCTATAATTACACATTCATTAAAAAAAAAAAACCTTTGAAGTAGATCTCCACATAACAATAGGATAACATTATTGAGATGGAATCAAATGTCTAAATCATCATTTTTTTTGCACAAGGGAAAAAACACAAAGTGTTGAGTTGAATGGTAGTGAACATTTATTATTGGTTTCAACCTGATAATGTTTTCAATCAAGCACAAATATTGGGTTGGATGACAATCAACATTTATTATTGTTATTGGTTCCAACATGATAATGTTTTCAATCAAACACAAGTGTTGGTTGAATGGAACATTTATTATTGGTTCCAACTTGAAAATGTTTTCAATCAAAAAAGTGTTTAGCTGGATGGCACTGAACATCTATTATTGGTTCTAACTTGATAATGTTATTTCTTTTTAATCATGCCAAAGAAAATTTAAATCAGAATTTTCCATCTATAATATTTACCTTTTGTGGGCCCATCATGAAATGATAGCGTTGTATATTCCTTCCTAATGTACACCTTTATTGTACATATAAACAAAATATATATATATAACTCTAAAAGTGTGGAAGTTAGGAGGACTTGGTACTAAAGTCAATAATATATATTTTTTAAAGATGAATATATTGCTTGCGTGTGGAAGGTAGAGGAACTTGGTATGGAAATCAATAATATACAATTTTAGAGTGTATTTATTTTAATTAAAAAAATATAATATTAAGAAAATGTAGAAATCAAAATAATGTTTTTTATAAATCTTATATATTTATTTTAAGTTTGAGTTAGTTTAATTAGTTGTTCTTAATGTTGTTGGTTGAGTATTTTATGTTAAAAATATTTTATTTGAATTTTTTAAGTGAAACACTTTTTTATAAAATTTATATATTTATTTTAAGTTTAAGGAATTAGTTTAATTAGTTTTCATTAATGTTGTTGGTTGAGTATTTTATTAGTTTTATGTCAAAAAATACTTTATTTGAATTTTCTAAGTGAGATACATTAGTTTATGCATAGTTATGTAGGTGGGTAGTTTATTACGGATGTCATCAATGAATGTGGGGAAGTATCCCTTCAATTTTTCCATGAGGTTTTCTCTAGAAAATTGTTTCTCTATCTTTCTATTATTGATATGTGAACTAAAAAGGGTTGAAATTTTGGGTGAGATCATTTATGATCCCAAAGGAAAAGAGGAATCAAACTTTGCTTGGGGTCTTGGGTTTTCCATTAACATTGAGGTAGAGGCATTGACGGTCTTTCTAGGTTTGCAAAGGGATAAAGCATAAGGAGTGTGAAGATCAATAGTGGTTGGGGATTCAAAGGGAATAATTAGTTCCCTCCTTCCCCAATCATACCCTCATAACCTTCACCTATCTTGCATCATTCACCATTGTTTATCTCTAGCCAAGGATTTTGAAGCAATTAGATTCCATTAAGTTGATCTATAATGGATTGTTCTATAATTTGTCATCTTTCTTGGTACTTTCTAAGTGGAAAAATTGGAAGAATTTGTTCATTGAGCCCATTTTAGGGGCAGGTCCTAGTTTGGTGATTTGGGGTCTAGAAACTTCCACAGCTGGTTTGAGGCATCAAATGGTACTTTTGGGGGTTGAAACTTTGTGAGTGTAGCTCACAACCCCTCGACACTATTCTACACGCCAAAATCATTCCAAAAGTGTGAAAAACACCTCAATCAGAGTTTGTATGCAGAAGTCATGCCTCCCTCAAGTTGGCATGCCCTATTGACCACCATGATACCGAGTGAATGCCTCGCTAGCCCCCATTTCTCACACATGTTGGCTATTCACGTGCATACTTTCAAGAAGATTCTAGATGATCCAAAACCCTAACACTAATTGAGGGTTGAGACATGAAAAAACCCTAATCCTAACCCTAAACAATTATTAAGCTATGTTAAATACTAGGTTGTTAGGAAAGGAAGGGGTTCCATCCTTTTGGTATTGTTATTGTTCCATAGTTGAGCAAAGCATATAGGATTTGGATATTGAAGCATAATAGAGGATGTGGGAGATTTTGTAGCTACAATTTAGGGAACAGTGTCCATGGAAACTCCATAGTGAGTGTCCCTTTCTTTGTACTTGCATTTCATAAATGAGGAAAAAAGAGAAAAGCATAGGCCTCACCTTCTAGTTGATTTTTCTCCCATATTGAGTTTCTCATGTCACATATTATGTTCATTTGTGTAGATGGCATGTTCATTTTCTTGTTTCTTTCTTTTCACTTTCAATTATTTAAATAATTTTGAGTGTTTCACTAGTAATATTAAATCTAAGATCTAAGGTAATAAACATCATAATAAAATATTTCAAAATATTGTAAGATCTATTGTGATGAATTGTTCCAATGGAATATCCATGATGGTTTATAGATCACATTTGTATCAAATGAATTTTATCTGGGGTTTTGTGGGAAGTTGAAGGATCCAGGGATTGGCTTAAGAAGGAATTCTCAGAACCCTAGCCATGGCAGATGAGGATGGTCATAAAACCCTCGAGGTGAGTCAAATGTGTGATTCTCGAAGATATAAGAACAAGTCATTGATATCTTTCGCAACATAGCCCTCCTCATGCTAGCTCTAGAGAACAATTTTGGACCTTTTGGGTTGGTTGGTGACTCTAAATCAGAAGTTGGATCAGAAAAAAGACTAGGAGAAATTGAAGACCCATAAAAGGAGTTGAAAAATGAGGTAGAGAAAGAGTAAGAAATTTCTAGTGTGATCACGTCTTCATAATTTCTATTTAAAATGGAAGCAAAAGTGGACATCAAACCCTACTAAGTGAGATTGATGTTGTTAAGTTCAATCATTGGTTGCAACAATTAGAAGTTTATTTCAGTGTCCATAACATAGGACAAGAGAAACAACTTTCATTTACCCAACTGAAATTAGAGGACCATCGACTAACTTAGTGGGAAATCCACATAGAGACACTTAGGCTATAGGGTGATCCCCTAGCAACTAAGTGGGAGACGTTAAAAACCCCTAGCAAGTCATAGTTCTACCCTATTGGGTATGTAGAGGACCAATTGTTGACGGAGAAAGTTCTCCTATGGTTTTGTGTTACAATCACAACACAACAATGACCAAAAGACCACAATCAATCCCATAAATACAATCAAGCAAATTGTAATGAACTAACTCTTGATAAGAAAGTATGAGACAAACCCGGACCCAATCGTTTAGTGTAGATATCTTGATTGAAACTTTCACTCCAACATTATGCTCCAACATTTTCTTCAACCATCTGCACACAAGGACAAAGACAATTACAAAATATGTAGTTACAAGATAACTAACTTTCAAATATGATAACTAAAATCAATTCCATTACTGTTCTAGATAATTAAATACCCAAATGTAATAATCATAAACTAAAACACAAAGTTGGACGAGAAATCAATTTCTTTATTAATTTAACAGTGAAGTTAAGGATTGTTAAAACATGTAACCATTGTGGCACTACTCTGGAACCAACATCCATGTTCCTCCACTTGGACCAATGAATATCAAATCAACCTCCAACTCCTTCGCTAAAATAGGTTCAATAAAGAAAGATGGTATCTTTATGAAAATATAAGGGGAAAAAATATTGTTGGAAATAGAGGTTTCCAGATCTGAAGGGGATAATTCAGAGACACGAGACAAGGGGCTTGCAGACTAGGAAATAGATTGCCAACATAATGGTGATAAATGGAATGATCCTCTCTTCTCTACCCCTTGACTCCTTTTTGTACTCCAAACAAGTAGCTAGAGTAGTTATCAACATGAAATAGGGGGTCAGAGACCAGTGAAACCTGTAAACCCCGCCCGAAATTTAACAAAATTGTAGTTTTTTAGCCAAATAAATGTGTACACGAGATGATAAAGAGAAACATGCATATGTATGTGGATTTCATACTTGATAGGGTGAATACATCTCAAAACATGGGGTTCTTTAATGATTTATGAGGAGGAATAAAGGGGGATTGAGTCTGCAAGTAGGAAAAGGGTATTTGAATCAAGGAAATAGGGCATCGATGCATATGAGGTGGAAAAATATTCTATAAAATACATTATACAATATAGGAGGTGAGTGTGTAGTGGCACCAGGTATATTTTGTCGAACATCGATCAAAAACATAACCTAAAACAAAAAACAATTAAGAGTACTATCTTCCCGAGGTGGGCATATGCATGCTCGGGAGTGGAAAAAGCATGGCTTCCAAATCAAGTACACTATAGATCCATGAAGTATGTATATAAGTAGCGATCATGGAAATGAAAACGAGTACACAATTAATCCATGTCAAAGAGATCATAGCCACGAAGAGATACACAATGGATCCATGTCTCAAAATCAGAGGAGGATATCTAGAAACAGGAAATGTACAAACTGATCCTCCAAAAGTACCAATTTCATAGAAAGGGAGTGGTGTTTTCTATTACAACTCAGGTAGTATCATAAAATAGGTGATGCTACTACAGACCTAAGGTCTTCAAATAAAAGCATCGATGGCATGATTATGCACCATGTGAATAGATGTGTTGAAATCGAACATAGTGAGACACCATTTGATTACTAGTCATCGATGTATACCATTAACAAATGCTAGACAACCCACCAATAATGATAATGGGTGTCAAGGTACCTAGTACACTCTAGCATGTGTGAATAAATGAGTTGGTGTTGAACAGTTGTAGAATCTATTAGTCAAGGTATATTTATGTATTCCCACTATCAATAGAAAATACTAGTACATATGGGGTCAATATTCGACGAAATATTATGACGATAAGGATAAAATTAATGGTATTTTTGAAAAACATTATGGGCTCACTGAAGTGCATCATAATTAATACTTTGTTCTCTATACATTGAACTTATGAAAAACCTTCTTTGGATGTTTGACGCATTCTCTATCCTTCGAACTTACGATGAACTTTTTTGGAAGTCTGATGCACATGAAGAGACCTATGAAAAGGCCATGGTCATCACCATCATCATTTTCATTATCATCATCATCATCATCATCATCATCTTCATCGTCATCATTTTCATCATCCTCATCATCGTCGTCATTATCCTCATCATCCTCATCATCATTATCGTCATCGTCATCATCATCCTTGTCCTCGTCATTGTCAATACCATAATAAACATTGTTGTCATCCTCCTCCTCATCATCATCATCATTTTCATCATAATCGTTGTCGTCATCATCGTTATCATTGTCATCGTCATCGTCATCGTCATTTTCATTTTCATCATCGTTGTCATGATTATCATTGGCATTGTCATAATCATCGTCATTTCCTACATTTTCATCACTGTCATTGTCATCATCACCTTAATCTCATCATCGTATTCTTCATCGTCATTATCATAGTCATCGTTGTAATTGTCATCACCATAATGACCATTTTTGTCCTCCTCTTCCTCATCATCATCATCATCATCATCGTCATCCTCCTCCTCCTCGTCATTATCATCATTGTCCTCCTTATCATCATCGTCATTTCCATGGTCATCATCGACATCATCATCATCACCATCATCATCATCATCATCATCATCATCATCATCATCATCATCGCCATCGTCATCATCATCATCGTCTTCGTCATCATCGTCATCATCATCGTCGTCATTGACATCACCATAATCAACATCGTCATCATTGTCCTCCTACTCATCATCATTACCTATTAATAATAAGGTTCAGATATTACTTAAAATAACTCAATGAAAATAGTAAATATCAAACGAAATTGGAAATGAGTTTTGTAAAAAGTAGATTGGTTAGCAACAACTGCAAGCTATCTTAAAATTTTGTATAATTTATTATTGAAATTGATTTAAAGCATAGATAACTATTGTAACATACATTTTATTTTTATATTACATTTAAATTAATTAAATGTAAAGTCACGTATTTTTGTCTAAAAAAACATGACTTTACTCATTTATGTGTATTTATACACGTTGTTGTAAATTGAATAAGACATCGAATAATAAAAAATAAAAAATATTATATATATAATTCATACATACCAAGTCTTAATCTTCCAATTGGTATCAGAGCCTGGTAAACAAATTACCAAACTCATTAATGTTTTTTATACTATACCGGTAAAACAAATTACCGACTTAGTAAAAAACATTTACTAGACCGAGTAAATGTTTTTTACCAACTTAGTAAAACAAATTGTTGGACCTGGTAAAAAAAATTACCAAATCCATTTTGTGGATATACCGTGGATACATCTTCCAAAGATATAACCACCATTCTTGATGAATATAAGAATCAACTCATTGAGTCAATAAATAAAGTATTTGAAAAACACAAATATGACAAAGATAAGGAACATGTTGAATTGGAATGTACTCATTAAAAACATAGTCACATGGAGATCAAGAAAATTGATATGACTGCATCCCCAACGAAGAAGGTAAAAATGAAGAGACCAAAGAAGAATATTTTGTTAATGACGAAAGAGTTGATTTACAAGATGAAGAGGATATTAATTCAGAGACTTGTAATATTAAATCATTGAGGGATACCCTTCGAAGGCAACACCAAGAGAATGAGCAACTGCAGTATGATCTCAACAAAGAGAGGAGCACCTCAACATATGCAACAAACAATTCTCTTGCTATGACTTCCCATCTGCAAAAAGAAAAACTTAAGTTGAAAATGGAAGCCTCTCCACCCAAGAGAATACAAGCATACACCCAATAGAAAAAGATGTCTCTCGAACTTCTCCTTGATGAAAAAGATGATGTCATTAAAGCACTGCAGTCTGATATTCAACTTTTAATCAATTGGGTAGTGTCCAACATCATAACAATAGTAATGTTAGTGATGAGATCAAATCATGGTGGCCCACTTATGATTTTTTTGAGGTCGGAGCACAAAGGATTGTTATTGGTAAGAGGGTAGCAAATGATAAGAAGAAGAAAAGGGTGGATCGGGTAGAGATATTTACTAGTGATGAAGAAAATGAACATGATTGTATGAATATGAACATGAATAAGAAATGATGTATTTTGATAACATAGATTGCAGTTGAAAATATGCATAAATGAGATTGGGTATACAATAGATATGGTAGACCTATTAGGGGTGGAGCTTAAAGGCCCTCTAATCTATGGGAGTTCATTTTGTGTAGAGAGCCTCCTCACACTGAGGATATCGATGAAGAACTTGATGATATAAGTTAGTTTGAGGCAATGAACATGTCTAACCTGCTATATATCTACAATTTTCCCAGACATATCTGAGTCTGAATATTGAAATAAGTTTTCCATAAGTTGTTGTCTGAGAAACTTGAAATTTCCTACACACGTAAAGTTTTCATACATGCAATCATGGCTTCAAATGAATCATATGCCATTATACAACTTGAAAGTGAGGGATTTGTCTCAGTTTCTATGCAGCTATATTCAGAATATAAAATGGTATTTGATGGTTTGAGTGTAGGGTTTCCTCATGTTATGATCTCCAAGGAAAAAACAACAAGGCCAAGTTATTATATTGGTGGATTCAAGAGTCTTGAGCCAATTAGTTATTCCTGCGATGAAAGGTACATGCATAAGGATTCTTTTTCGTACTGTAGTCGACGTAATCGTGAGCCCATGTTTCTTTTTTGTACTTCCTCTTCTTGTGCACCAACTTTGTGCCATATTGTATGTGCGTACTTCAAGTATTTTGTGCACTTCCACTGTTGGTGTGCCATGTTGACATCAATGGCAATATATACTCAACAAACTCCCCCTTTGTCATTGATGGAAACTCTTATTGTTGAGTTTCTCCCCCTGGCAGTGTGTTCATCTGACATTCACTACCCCTTGTTGTATGATCCTCTTTATCGTAGATGTATGTTTCTCCCCCTTTGACATAAATGGAAAAGGGAACTGTCACATCCTAAGAGTGATTCCCTCTATTAGAATGTTGAATTTCCTGTTGCTCAATTTCTTTCACTACTCCCCCTAAGGCTGAGTAGGTATTTCAACAGCCTCCAACCTGTCATGAAGATTTATGCACCTGAATGAAGAGTGGGAAGGAATCCCAACTTCTCTCTGAGGTACTCAAAGGAGTCCCTAGGTAATGGCTTGGTAAAGATATCTACAATCTTCACTTCGAAAGGAACATGTTCTAATTTAACCACCTGATACTGAACTTGTTCTCTGAGAAAGTGATACTTGATGGGGATATCCTAGTTTTAGAGTATTGAACATCATTTTTGGAGAGATTAATAACACTTTTATTGTCGCACGTGATAGAAACAAGTTTATCATAGGGACCTTGAATATCCTTGATATTGGTCTTTATCCACAACACTTGCACACAATAGGATGTTATAGCTATATACTCTGCTTCAGTTGTAGAAAGAGAAATAGAATTTTGTTTCTCGCTGAGCCAGGATACTAAAAAAATGCTAAGGAATAATTCACCTTCACTAGTGTTTTTTCTATCATCAATACTTTCTTCCCAATTTTCATCTATATGATCTCTAAGAACGAGGTCTATGTTTTTGGGATACCACAATCCATAATCAATAGTGCCTTGCAAGTACCTGAATATTATTTTGACTGCAAGAACATGAGTTTCATTGGGGTTGGACTGAAACCTTCCTACCAAACCAACAACTTGCATGATGTCAGGCCTTGAAGATGTCAGATAAAGTAAATTTCCTATCATGGACATATACATGGTTTGATCTATTTCTAGAGCATCATCCTCTTTGTTGAGTTTGCAACTAGTAGTCATGGGAGTGCTTACTGGTGCACAGTTTTCCATGCCAAACGTTTTCAACATTTCCTTGAGATATTTGCTTTGGGAAATAAAAAATCATTTTTTTGATTGATGAATTTGTAATCCAAGAAAGAAGGAGATTTCTCCTAACATGGACATCTCAAAATCGTGTTGCATTGTAGCTGCAAACTTCTTACTCATTAGTTCAATGTTACTACCAAAAATAATCATCAACATATACTACAATAATTAAGAGGTCATTACCTTTATCCTTGTTGTATAAGTTGCTATTAGTTGTTCCCTTTTTAAAACCTTGTTGGTGCAGATATTTGTCAAGTCTGGAATACCAAGCTCTTGGATCCAGTTTTAGCCCATACAAGGATTTATTTAAACAACATACATAATATTTTTTGTAAGTTAGTAGAAATCCTTCTGGTTGCTCCACATAAAATTCTTCCTCAAGATCACCATTCAAGAATGTTGATTTGACATCCATCTAGTAGACTTTTAATTTTTTGTAGGCAAAATCCAAAAACTAGCTGATAGATTCAATTCTTGCAACAAGGGAAAAAGTTTCTTCAAATTCCACTCCTTCGACTTGAGCATACCCTCTGCATACCAATATGGCCTTGTTTCTAACTATTTTTCCATATGCATTTAACTTGTTTCTATTTACCCATCTAGTGCCAATTACATTCTTGGCATTCAGTCTTGGGACAAGATCTCGTGTCTTGTTTTTCTCTATTTGGTCTAGTTCTTCATTCATGGCTTTGACCCAATGGTCATTCAAACTTTCTTGCACAAATTTTTCAAGTTCAATCATGGACATGTTGAGATCAATTACCGCTTTTGAAATTTCTCTCCCCTTTTCTATTTTCCCAACTTCTTTTTCCCATTTATTTTCCCTCTTCTATACCTACCCTCACTCCCCTTTTCTTTTCTCCCCTCTCTTTTCCCTTTCTAGTTACTATAATTAGTCATTTTTCAAAAACAATGGGTTCGTAGGTTTTTGGACTTGCGTATCTTCATCTCCATCTATACTCCCATATCATGAGTCCGACCGACCGTCGTGTTATTTTGTACTTAACCGGTTTTTTTTGCAATCATGGGTTCGCAGGATTCAAACTTTCATATTCCAAGTTCTGCGATATCCATTTTTCACCCAAATATTCACGATCTACATTATGATCGCCATACTTGTCATGGGTACCGAGATCCTAAGTATTCCATTTCTCTTGTACCCAATTTCGACCGACCTCTCTCAACACTTAGCTTATTTTCTATCATTCGCAACCGTGGGATCACTAGTTCCTGGGTTGGCGGGTTCACAAAAGTTCCCAAATCCTAATTTCTCCCTTCCGTCCCTGCCACCTTCGTGATTTTTCCAATACACATTTAGTATGGTTTAATGTTAATAACTCATCTTGCAGGTTTTGTAAATATTGTCATTAATAAGCAAAGGTATCAAGGAGATTTCTCATTAAACTGCATTAAAGAACAATTTTTCGAAGATTATATTATTGTTATATCTCTCAAGCGCTTATTTCAAATATTATCTGGATTAAAAGAACACTCTCGTCAACTTGTGGCTGCAACATCTCGACAATAGTTCTGCAGTGATACTTTGAATATTTTTTAGCGTGAGGACCATACCTTTCAGTGTTCTAGAGATTATTCTTACTATTCATCCCCTTCTGCTCAAAAGGAAGTGATCTAGACATCCAAAATTGCTTGTTCAGGGTGTGTCCCTGAGGTTTTTGACTGCAAGGAACTGGTTGCATGGTGCATTAAGAAATACATACCGAGTCAACATATTATTCAACTTCAAGATCATTCTCCCATCTCTCTTTCACCTCAAGTGTTTTGTAAGATGTTGAAGCTCCATGAGCCAACACTTACCTTCAAAGGAGAGGAGTGCAGGGATTTCCTAAAAAAACATGACAACGCTCTGAACCTCTTTCCTAAGTTCTTGGAAGATCATGCCACTATCCCAGAAGACATTACCAGGTTGCAGGTCAACTCGTTCAAAAATCCCTTTAGGGGAATTGCTTGGTTGTTTACCAGGCTGATAGGCTAATAAAGTGCCACAAACATTTCCCACATGATTATTTATATCTTATATTTTACAGTCAAAGAACAAGATATTTTCAATTGGGGAAAACTCATTTCCATTGAAATCTCCTCCCAATTGTCATTGTACAAAAAAGACAAGAAATTGTTTATGGCTTTGTATTTGGTGTTTGCGATAGCATTTTGCTGTCAATTTCCAAGATTGTCTATATGTAAGAGGGTGAACTATGAACTTGACCCAGTTACCTTCTTGTACCAAGCATTGTGGACACACAAGGCTTCCTTACATTTTTATGAAGTTTACAATGATTTCGTTTCAGTTTTTAAAGGACTATTGTTTGGAAAATATACCCCCATAATATCCGACCAGGAAAATAAATTATTGGATAAAAAGGGGACGTTGGAGCAGATGCAAAATCACAATGTTATCAGAATTTTCAGTTCTAAGTAAAATCCCTCCTTTCTTCCATGCCATGTATCTGATAAAATGTTTATTACGGAAGTCGCAAGGCAGTATAATTTATGGTTTCACTTTTTCCATCAGAAACGAAAAAATCAATTCATACCCTTCCCTTGGAAAATAGGAGACTCTATATTCAGGAATATAAACAAAATCGATGAGTTTGCGAACCACTTCCACAATGTGAATCTGAAATATGCTGAAAAAATAAAGGGATTTGACCCTAACGGAATTTTCATGGAACATATGCTGGCAATAGGATTTAACAATTCATTTATTCATATTTTTCTGATTGAAAAAGAAGACAACAACTTAGGCACTCATCCTCACACTGTTGATGACTTGGAAAAAATACTTAGTACTAATGAGTTTTACAAGAATAAAGGAAAGGATCCCAGCAAGAAGAGCTCTCAGTCCCCAACTGTTACACCTAAAACTACCACATCTCAGAGAAACGCTCCAACGTCCCACCCAACCAGGAAAGTTACCAACACTAGTTCCATCAGCGGAGGAGAAAAGAATCCCCCTTCGGTAAAAATCGAGAGCTTGCACAAGCTTCCTCTGAGAAAGAAAAGAAAGAATGTTGTGCAAGAGGAAGAATACCACCACAAAAGTGACATCAACAGATTCTCCCTTGAAGACATGGATCTCAAGGCGGACATCGAGAAAATGTTTCCCACAATGGATCAGCCAGGGAACATGGCCCACCAAAATCCATCATTAGAAATCATTGAAAATGAGAAATTCAATGAAGAAGAGTCGTTTTATTTTCAGAGCGTTGTATTTGACAAGGAATCCAAGAAGTTGATTATTGAGAAAGGTCATATGAAGAATAAAAAATGAAAATATTGTTCATAGGTTAACCTAAGAGATATGGGGCCTTCCCAGATTTCTAGAATTCACAAATCAACCAGGGATGCTCTAGATGACTCCATTGGTGGTCTTGAAGCGAAAAACATGAAGTTGAAAGAAAGGATCAAGAAAGTGGAAGACACCTTAATTCCTCTTCCACTTCTTACCAATCCTTTGACAATAGTCACACCCACCACACCCAGTGCTAAATTGAAAGGATATTCAAACCTACTTACATAATACAGAAGCTATGTAGAAAGAAACATTAAGAAAATAATGGCATTGATCACAAAAGCATGGGAAAATTCAAAGAACATTGCTTCTTTTGGCTAGAGGGTGCATTCCTTCCACGAATATTTGCAAGCCGACCTGAAGAATGAAGAAGGATTTTACCTTGATGATGTGCTACCATTTGGAAACAAAGTTTCCAACATGACAAAACTATGGATAAGAGAGGAGGATATGCCCTCCCCATGTCGGATAAAACAATTGAACGTGTGATGGAAAGAAAAGATAAAAAACCTGAATAATATTGTTCAAGCATGCAACCAAGTTATATCAAAGAGGGAAGAATTATTCAAGAGGCTCACAGAGATAGACTTATCCGGGAGTACTAATGAAGTACAATACCCAAAACTAATTCTCAACTCTATATTCCTAACAAAACAACAATTTGAAGAATAAGTTGAGATTTTTAAAGGGTTGTCAGTTGAAAAGTTCAATGGTATACTTGAATATGATGAGTATGACATAGAAAATTGGCTAGTGGACTACTCCATGAAGAATCAGGACATTGAAGAAGCATTACATGCCATTTCCCTTGATTTGAGAGACTTGAAGGGAAAGTTGTTCAACATCAAAATCTGACATAAGATAAACGTGGCACCATTGAAAAGTTATATTGAAGAATGGTTCAAGAAAGTTGTCAACAAATTGACCAACGAGGGGAAAGAAACAGTTGAGACATTTCATGTAACTGTTAATGAAGACAATAGAAGGACACCAAAAAGCAAGTGAAAAGAATGATAGACCATCATAGTAAGTTTATGATGATCACATCTTTCTTTCTTTATCAATTCCTTCATCGATTTACTTTGCTTCCTTGAATAGAAAGGTTTAACCGAAGACTGATAACTTCTCTTTTCTTCTTTCCAGGTCTTTTTATTCTTTTACCTCCCACCATATTTCTTCTACAAGATTAATTCTTATGTATATTTTATTTATGGTCTGCAGGAGCCCCAATCCCAGTCTTTAAGACAACACACATTTTAAATTTCAAAGAATATGTAACGAACTATATATTTTTTAGAAATTTCAAGAGAGATATTTAGGGATCAGTGTCGACTGTGCTTTGTAACTCTGAGTTTTGAGTATAAAGTATTTGAGATTGATCTATCATTATCTTTATTTGAGCTGCCCATGTGTCCACTCTGTTAAAGTTCTCTTATGCACGTGGATCATCTTCATTTTATTTTTATGTGACCAGAAACCTTTAGTTTAAACTATGATGGATGTGAGGAAAGTTTTATTATTTGATTTAAATGTGTGAATGTGTGTGGTTCTTGGTCCATTCTCAGGAACTCTTCTTAAAAAGAAAAGAAAACATTTTACATTCATCTTTCTTACAATCTTTATATTTCTTTAATTACCATGACAGACTTCTGTCAAGTCCCATATTTTGAATATCTATAATCCCAAGAAAATCTTAAAGTAAAGAGGAGTAACACCTCTATAAAAACGCAAGGGGATTTACATCCTTGTGAGGTTGTCGTTTTATTCCTAACAGATTCAAACGTCAATAGGACAACAATGAAAATTTGCAGAGATAGATGTATCTATAATTTTTCTTCTAGTTTGTACACAAGTTTCCTTATTTCCAAGAATCTAAATTTTTGGATGATGCTTTTGAACATACCTTGATGGAGTCTTTGGCTTTGATGTTTCTATTCTCTCCTCTTCTTCTAAATCCTTTGTTTCATGATCCTCATTCATGCTATCATCTTGTGTCTCATCATGATGTTGGTGTCTTACTGGATGAAATGCTCCTTCATCTACCTTTACATATATACTTTCAACGATCTTGTGGAGTATTTTGTTTTAGCACTTGTATCCTTTAATTCTAGAGGGGTATCCTAACATGATACCTTCATCAACTCTAGAGTTAAACTTTCATAAGTTGTCTTCATTTCTTTTAATGTAGCATTTGCTGCCAAAATTTTTGCAGTACTTTATTGATGCTAGTCTGCCATGCCATATTTCATAGGGGTTTTTTTCACCATTTACTCTTATGTGTACCTTATTGGGAATGTTGATAGTATTTTGAACAACCTCTACCCAAAATATTTTGGGTACTTCTAATTCATCAAGCATGGCCTTGGTCATTTCTTGATTTGTTATCTTCATCCTTTCCACTACTCCATTTTGTTGAGGGGTTCTGGCAATGGAAAACTATCTTTTGATCCCATGTTTTTCACAAAAACTATCGAATTCATCAGATGTGAATTATCCTCCTCTCTCTGACCTTAGACATTTGATTTTTAAGTCCATTTCATTTTCTACCTATGCTTTGAAGATTTTGAATTTTTCAAAAGCCTCAAATTTATGCCTCAACAATCCAACCCAAACCATTTTGGTATAGTCATCAATTAACATAATGAAATATCTTTCACCTCGAGGAGATTGTGTACTCGTAGGACCACAAAGATCCGTATGAATCAACTCAATAGGTCGATTGGTGGAGTGTTCTCTTGTCTTGAATTGAACTCTTGAATATTTTCTAAATTGACATGACTTGTAGACAATATTCTCAAGTTTGAATATCTTATTCATATCTCTCACATCATCTTTTCTTCCTAGCTTAACAAGTTGATCAAAACTAAGATGACCTAGTCTTTTGTGTCAAATCCAACTCTCATCAGTTTTACCAATGCAACATTTTCATTTTCCTTCTTCTAGAACATATACATTCCCTAAAGTTCTGACTAACTTAACAATAGTCTTCCCTATATTCACATCCATTACCTTACATCCTCTTGAATGAAAAAGAACAGTGTGTCCTTGGTCACACATTTGACTTACACTTAATAAGTTATGTTTTAGACCATCAACATACAACACATATTGAGCTTTGGTCTTTCCATTTTTATCTTCATGTAATACAAAAGTTCCTTTTCCTCTGATTCTGGTTGGAGCAATGTTTCCAAAAGTGACATTGCCACCTTTTTCTTTAGTTAAGAACTCAAATTTAATTTTGTCTCATGTCATGTTCTTGGAGCATCCATTGTGAATGTACCATTGATTTTCTTTATTTTTGGCATAAAGAGATAGTCCACAATTTTCTTCACTCTTATTTTTCTTCCTCCAAACCTTGGTAAAATATTCTTGTCTATCTTTCCTAAAGATAGGCATAAACTTGCTTTTTCATTCACTTTCCTTGTGTCCAAAATTATTGCATATGTGGCATTTGAGGTCATTTAGTAAAGGAGAGAAGGCATTATTGAAAGAATTTTCAACCATATCCCTTTGAGGTTTGTTGAATATCTTTCCTATACTTCTATTATAACTAAAAAATCTACAACTTACAACCCTATGTCCAAAGTTGCCACAAGAGAAACAATATCCATCGAAAAAAATTGGATTCCTTGGAATGAAAAACTTACTTGTAGGAATCGGTCTTTGTCTACCAACTTGATAAGATTCAGGAACCTATTGCTTCCTTGCTTCATATTTGGGATGCTTTAGTTCTGATTACTTCTTCTTTTCATATTTTTCTTGGTTAGGCTTACTATTGTTTCCCTTGAGATCATTTTCATAGCTTGTAGGATTCTAACTGACTGTCATGTTGGTTCTTGACTCACCTTTGACAATTTTTTGACTTTCCTTATATCTCAGCCCTGTCTTTTCATCTAATGATCTCTGATTGCTTAGAATGTTATCTGGAGTTTCAGATCCTTTTAAGAAATTTATTTGAGTATCTAGATCTTTTCTTAAGGAAACTATTTATGCTTCTAGTTTGTCACAAATATTCTCCTTTTCTTTTATCTGATTTATTGATACTTATTCCTTTCTTTTGGATTCTTATAGATAAATATTTAGGATGTTTATTTCTTCATTGACCTTATTGTCTTTGTCTTTGTAGACCTACAACTGTTCTTTTATTAGTCTATTCTTTTTATTGAGTTGGGATATTTCCTCCAAAGCACCAATGAGTTCTCCTTCCATGTCTACTACAACTTCACACTCTTCTATTTCTATTTGATCAGATTTGTGTTGTTCCAAATCCATGAGAAGTTTTTCATCCTAAATTAGATCTGGCTCATCTTCTTCTTCATCAAAGTTGTTGTCCTCCTTTGAATACAAATTATTCCTTTTAAAAAACTTTTTAAAATTGCTAGGTTTATCCTTGCCTTTTCTTTCCTTTTCATTAGTGTTATTTCCTTTAAAGATAAATGTATAGGAAAAATAACCAACTTTACCACAATGAAAGCATTTAAATGGTAACATACCTTTATATTTTCTAGAGACAGGCTCTTTAGCTTCTTCACAAAGTTACCTTCTTCGTCATTTGAGAAGTGCTATAATAAAACATGATCTTAAGATGTTGACAATTTGACTGATTCTTTGAAGACTGTGTCCTTTAGATATGGATTTTCTTTCCTAATTCTCATCTCATAAGCCATCACAATTCCATGGAGCCTATCCCTAGTCAGTTTGTCTAGTTCATGCATTTCTTCTATAATTGAGACCTTTGCATCAAGTCTTGAGGGAAGAGATCTCAGTACCTTCTGAACTATTGTAACTTCTTTAATTTCCTCTCCTAGCCCTTTCATTGTGTTTGCAGTCTCATCCACTATGATAAAGAAACCTACAATATTTTCATCTTCACTCATTCTTAGGATTTCAAACTACATTCCGTGAGCTTGAAGTTTGTCCAAACTTACTTTCTTCTCTCCTTAATAATGGTTTACCAGTTTGTCCCATATTTCCTTTGCGGAATCCAATTGCATTACTTTAACAAATTATGTTTTTGCAAGTCCTCCTTGGATAGTATTCATAGTTTTGCATTACTATAGTAATATTATTACCATCTTCATTAGTTGGAAGAGTAGTTGGGATTTTATAACCAACTACCAAACTCTCCCATACTTCCATAACAAGAGACATCAAGTAGGTCTTCATTCTGATTTTCCATAATGAAAAATTTGTTCCATTGAACAAAGGAGGTATGGTTGAAAAATAATCTTGACTGGCCATACTTTCTGTGTGAACTTCCTTCCATTTGTTAGACTATTACTGAAGGAACCTCACTCTAATACTAATTGTTGATACTCACAACAATACTGAGAGGGGGGGTGAACAATATTACATTAACCTTTTGTATTTTTCTTTCCTTACAACCAGTTAAGTTATTTAGAAATGTGTTCTTAATGACAGATACAAGAAGAAATCAAAATATCCATCTAAGTTATTATAAGTGCGCACTTAATGACAAATACAAGAAGAAATCAAAACAACACAATGAACACAGTACACATGGACTTTTACGTGGAAACCCAATGCGGGAAAAAACACATAACATCTTCTTTATATTTTTCTGCGAGCACCAACTTACAAGTTACATTTTTTTAGCTCAACAGGCACCACTTGTCACAGATAATGAGACACCAACTTGTCACAAGTAATGAGGACACCAATCCTCTCAGGAACCAACCTGTTACAAAAATGAGGACACGAATCCTCAGTGAGCTTCGACTCATCCTAGCACCACCCTGCCACCCTAAACTTAGAAAAAATGGTTACATCACTAAATCTCTTAACACATTCTAACAAATTTACATTTATGTTCTTATGAATTGTTACAATATCATCTTCCACATCACTTCGTGTGCCCGTCTACTATCAGAGTGCATCTATACTTATACTAATTTACCTGAGTTCACCTTCATGTATGTGGACGTGCAACTGTTACAATGTGGAAAAACTTTGACTATATCAAAATCCTGTCAGATGCGATTTTGTATAAATAAGGTATGATGGTTATATTGTGGACAAACTTTGACCATATCAAAATCATGTCAGTTACAATTTTGTCTAAATAAAGTATGTGGACACATGATTCTTACATTGTGGAAAAACTTTGACTAAATCAAATGGACCAAGTCTTCCTACGACTGTGCTCCATATTTTCTGAGAATCTCTTGAAGAATGACACAAAAATTTCATTCTGGTCTACAAATCATTCATTGTGTAAATAGAGCTAGAGAGAAAAACTCAAATCACAAGTCTTCATCCTGTCACACTCGTCCTGGAGTGTGCTTACTGAATCGCCCCATCAGACTATAAGTGTCCCTGGTGACACATTGTATCACATTCTACTTTGTACTTCATCTCGTCACACTCCAACACACCATTTGTCACACTAGCTCAAGGCACCCTACAGATTTTCATCTATGCAATCTGTTAGCGACAATTCTTGTCTTGGACTCAAGAGCATCTAGGTCTACAGGTTGCATGAAGAACGCCCAAGCATAGCACGTAAAGCCCCATTTCGGGCTAAAAATCAAGTGAGCGGGCGAAATTATGTTGTCAACGGCCTAGATTCGTCCATAGGAGCAGATCGACGGTCGGCGGGAAACCGCAGTTAGCAGAGTTGCACCGAGATTAGTGCGATAGGTAGCGTCTATATACATTCATGAAGGATCTCGATCGTCCATCCAAAAGGACACGTGGTGCGCGATCATGTCATGTCGGCATTCGGGGATTCGAGGGGTAAGATCTCCTCGTCATTTTACATCTCGAAACCCTGAACCCCGAAATGTCGATAAGCGCCCTTCAAAGACGAGCCCAGGGTCCTAGCACCAGGTCACGTTAAACGAGTCCAGGAATGGAGGTAGCCCCCTTTTGAAGACAAAGCCATCTCGGTCGTTCATCTGAAGGACACGCGGTGCAAAATCTGAGCCACAGGTGAGGCCTTTCGGGATTTTCATAGTGAAAGCGTCGACATCATCTCAGTCGTCCATCCATCGATGAAACTCGAGCGCATTGGACTTAAAGGGGGCATGGATCTGGGCAGCCAGGATCTGCACGCTCAGATCTATGGTCAGGAGCAGATTCCGGAGGCCCCCCGGCATTCTACCTTTAAGCAGAGGGGGGGGGGTCCAGAATCGATTACGCAACTCTTAAAGGGTCAGGATCTGGGCGCCTAAATCACAGCTGAGGATTCATTTCGGACCCCCCTTTCCTTTCTTCCTTTAATCAGGGGGGGGTCCGGAATCAAACACACAACTCTTCAAAGGTCATGATCAGAGCACCTAGATCAACGATGCTCAGGCCTTTCCAGCCCCCCTTTGCCATCCTGTCTTTAACGAAATAGGGGGGGGTCTGGAATGGTGTGTTATTATTGTGGGGTCCCTTGCCTGTCGTGTCACCTTTGGTATCGTCCTCCCCATTGCCACATGTTCTCCACCTACTGCCTCCCTCTTCCCTTGTCATCTGTCCAACTTCCCTCTCTCCATCCACATGACACTGCCTCAGCTCGTCGTCCTCTCGTCTCCTGCCATGTGTCCCTCTCACTCCCAGTCACCTCCTCCTATACTCCCGCACTCCATGCTCCTTCCTCCTCTGTCCTATTCAAACCGCGTGGCATTCCTCAGCTGATGTCACAGCTCCCGTTTCTTCTCCGTCACCTCCACAGTGTTCACACCTTTAACCCCCATCACACCCTCGTCCACATCAGCCATAGGGGTCCCTCGCAGCAGTCCAATGAAGTAGTGTCCAAAGAAAGACCGTTCAGCTGATCCAGGTGGCACCATTAGGAGACCTCCACGTCCCAGAAGGCAGAGTTGATCGAGGTCGTCCCCGATCCCAAAGAGCAGTTATTGCGGCAGTTGTTGATAGTTGAACATCAACTCTGCCATAAAAGGAAGGTCCAGCAAAAGACTAATTCATGTCGACTCACCTGCAGAAGGAAAATCTGAAATCTGATGGTGTCTGTCATAGGTGCATGATCATCCTGAGTCTGCATGGGCAGGCTGTCAGAAGCCATGCAGACGCAATTCTTCAATGCGGCATCTTGTTTTTGCTACTATTGTCGTTTTTGAGTATATGTAGGCGTTTTCACCAGTTTTGTAAGGATCGATGGTTGAGCATGGCTCCCGGTGGTAAACTTTAATGAAGCATTGTTTTCCTGGTTATGTCAGGACTCTTGAGACTTCTTGTCTGATGAATGTTAGTTTTTCTTTCGTGTCTTTGTCTACACTGTATTAGAACGGCTCAGAATTGGAGAATCCAGTCGAGCAGTAATTGTTATAGGATGATGTAGAGTTTAATCACTGTAACAGTTGCACTGTTTCTAATCGGTCTCTGTGATTTTCTTAGCGTTGAACGACTTGGAATTGGAGAATCCAGTCAAGTCCCCCCTCTCAGTTTCTTGAAGCTCTGAACCAGAGGATCTCGCATTCAGAGTTTTTCTTCTACAAATTACTGAAAGGCCTGTTGCCTGAGGTAGTTTGTCCACTCCCCTCACCAAGTCTTCAACCTGCTCATTTTCAAATCAACCCACTGACTAAAGTTAGATCAAGACCTCCTTTGTTCCTCGCATTCTGGACCCAGTCCCTGAGTTTGAGTGATATCTTCTCAAGTCTCTACCCATTTGATCACCCCATTAAACAAATCGTGACATAAAAAACTGATGGGCGTCAGGCTCTGCTCCTGCTGCAATCCAGGAGTGACTTCCGTCGCCAACATTTCTAGCGTCATTGTCGGGGACGAAGTTGAAGATTTTTCCTGGGCAGAATGACATTGAGCCTCTAATTCTGAAGGTGCATCAGACATCAGAGCCCTTAAAGATTTCTACTGTGTACCTAGCGACTCCACTGTGGCGACTCCATTGTTTCCACATCATTGTTTCAGCTGTGACTACTGTTAGCACACCTAAAAGCTGACCCTAAGGAGCTTTCTCGAGAAGGTTTCAGCAGCTGCTTTCTCAGCCTGAGAAGCTTCCTGGGGTAATGACAACGTTAAGATCTGGTCTTTGATGGTGAACAAGGACCGGGCACATTTGAAGCTGCGCATCTTTCACCTGGTGACTCCATGATTCGATGATCGATTGGCGACTCCACTATTTCGATATGGAGAAAACTATGGCTCAAAGGTTTGCTTTCTGTGACTTTTCCCAGATAGTTGGTTTTCCTAATGCACTTCCTGATAGAGACCAATGGGAAGATTTCCTCCCTAAATTTCATGCAAAAAGTTGGGAGGAACTAGCTGAGCATTTACTTGACTTCCATGAGGCTATTCACCGACACAATATCATGCATGAGGATGTCCAGATTAAGCTCTTCAGGTATTCATTGAAGGGAGCAACTCTTGAATGGTGTCGGTCCCTTCCCGCTGCGAGCATCTGCTCTTTAATAGGTTTTCATACAGCTTTCAATTCATTTTGTAAAGACTACTATCCATCTGATTGTTTGTTTGAAAACTGTCGTGAGGAGTTTTCTTCGCTTCATGAAGCCTCTGCTGGCCCTGAAGACCAGGTCCATGATGAAGCTTTTACTGTGGAGGAAATCATTTGCCAGGAAAATATGGAGATGTTGAATGATATTAATTGTGTTAGCCCTAGAACGGAAGCATCTGACATCATATCAGATGCCTCTATTCTTTTAGATGCCCATAACGATCAACACGCCTCTTGTAGAAATTGTGAGTTTATAGAGAAAATGTGGTCCATGGTAGATGACTCACTTGGATATCGGGTTGAAGCAGATGTTCCTAGCAGCTCTGCTTATGATGACGAAGACCCCTTTTTTTTAAAAGAGGGGTTAGTTGTGGAAGAGGTTTATTCTCTTTTCCCCCAGGGGGTTTCTCACGATATATTTTTACCTAGGATTAAAGAGAAAAGGATTATGTATGAGCAGCCAGAAGCAGCAAGTCCCACTGTCCCTGAAACGGAAATTTTCGATGGGATCATTGTTCTGGAGGAGGGGCATATCAATGAAGAACAACCCCTCTTTGATGTATATTATAGTGATGATGAACAACAAGCTTATCCTACATTTGATCACTATAAATATACTGAAGAGCCATTCAGCAAGTAGAACCACCCCATGGTCCTTATTTATGATGAATACGAATCTGACCCGGGGGAGAGCCAAGAAGAGGAAAAGGAACCAGAGGAACAGCTGAGCACATATTTCATTCCAGAGCCAGTCAGCGAGCAGCTACTGCCTAAGATCAGTGAGCCTACGACAATTGTCCACTCACCTGTGTTTATCAAAGATATTCAACCACATGTGAGCAACTCTGTAGCAGAGGAGGCTGCTTGTCACCAATTTTCTGAAATTCGCCACTCATTCTATGACCCTGTCAGCGAATACATGGAGTGGCATGTCCTTTATTCCTTGGAGCTGCCCTATTCCATATCAACTTCACCCTGTAAGGAGAAGTTGAAGAATGTAGTTGTTCTTCTGTCACGGTTACACTATCTGCTGGTGATCATCGACAGAAGGAAGAAGCTTCTATCCAGGAAGCTGCTTGAATGGCTATGGTGGAAGTTTTCTTTCACCTAGCCCATGTAAAATATTTTATTAGCATTAGGACTGTATATAAATAAGCTCCTTTGAGCATGAAGCTTTATTTTGTTACTTTTATTTTTCGACCTGTATTTTCAGCAGCACGATGTTTTGAGCATGAATCCAACAGCAAGGCACTGAAGCTGCGGAATGAGTTCTTAGAGCATCACAGGGACGACTCTATCCCCCATGGAGCCTAATGTTAGCGACAATTCTTGTCTTGGGCTTGAGAGCATCCAGGTCTGCAGGTTGCATGAAGAACGCCCAAGTGTAGCACGTAAAGCCCCATTTCGAGCTAAAAATCAAGTGAGCAGGCGAAATTATGTTGTCAACGGCCCAGATTCGTCCATAGGAGCAGATCGACAGTCGACAGGAAATCACGGTTAGAGGAGTTGCGCCGGGATTAGTGCGATAGGTAGCGTCTATATACATTCATGAAGGATCTCGGTCGTCCATCGAAAAGGACATGTGGTGCACGATCATGTCATGTTGGCATTCGGGGATTCGAGGGGTAAGAGCTCCTCGTCATTTTACATCTTGAAACCCCGAACCCCGAAATGTCGATAAGCGCCCTTCAAAGCCGAGCCCACGGTCCTAGTGCCAGGTCACGTTAAACGAGCCCGGGAATGGAGGTAGCCCCCTTTTGAAGACAAATCCATCTCAGTCGTTCATCTGAAGGACACGCGGTGCAGAATCTGAGCCACAAGTGAGGCCTTTCGGGATTTTCATAGTGAAAGCGCCGACGTTATCTCAGCCATCCATCCATCGATGAAACTCGAGTGCATTGGACTTAAAGGGGGCATGGATCTGGGCGGCTAGGATCTACGTGCTCAGATATATGGTCAAGAGCGGATTCTGGAGGCCCCCCGCCATTCTACCTTTAAGCAGAGGGGGGGGGTCCGAATCGAGTGTGCAATTCTTAAAGGGTCAGGATCTGGGCACCTAAATCAGCGGCTGAGGCTTCATTCCGGACCCCCCTTGCCTTTCTGCCTTTAATCGGGGGGGGTCCGGAATCAAACACGCAACTCTTCAAAGGTCAGGATCAGAGCACCTAGATCAACGATGCTCAGGCCTTTCCGGCCCTCCTTTTCCATCCTGTCTTTAACGAAAGAAGGGGGGGTCCGGAATGGTGTGTTATTATTGTGGGGTCCCTTGCCTGTTGTGTCACCTTTGGTATCATCCTCCCCATTGCCACATGTTCTCAACCTACCACCTCCCTCTTCCCCTGTCATCTGTCCAACTTCCCTCTCTCCATCCACATGACACCGCCTTAGCTCGTCATCCTCTCGTCTCCTGCCATGTGTCCCTCTCACTCCCAGTCACCTCCTCATGTACTCCCGCACTCCATGCTCCTTCCTCCTCTGTCCTATTCAAACCGCGTGGCATTCCTCAGCTGATGTCACAACTCCCATTTCTTCTCCATCACCTCCACAGTGTTCACGCCTTTAACCCCCATCACACCCTCGTCCACATCAGCCATAGGGGTCCCTCGTAGCAGTCCAACGAAGTAGCATCCAAAGAAAGACCGTTCGGCTGATCCAGGTTGCACCATTAGGAGACCTCCACGTCCCAGAAGGTAGAGTTGACCGAGGCCGTCCCCGATCCCAAAGAGCAGTTATTGCGGCATTTGTAGGTAGTTGAACATCAACTCCGCCATAAAAGGAAGGTCCGGCAAAGGACTAATTCACGTCGACTCACCTGCAGAAGGACAATCCGAAATCTGATGGAGTCTATCATAGGCGCACGATCATCCTAAGTCTGCATGGGCAGGCTGTCAGAAGCCATGCAGACGCAATCTTCAATGCGGCGTCTTGTTTTTACTGTTGTTGTCGTTTTTGAGTATATGTAGGCGTTTTTGCCATTTTTGTAAGGATCGATGGTTGAGAAAGGCTCCCGGTGGTAAACTTTAATGAAGCATTGTTTTCCTGGTTATGTCTAGACTCTTGAGACTTCTTGTCTGATGAATGTTAGTTTTTCTTTTGCGTCTTTGTCTACACTGTATTAGAATGGCTCGGAATTGGAGAATCCAGTCGAGCGGTAACTGTTATAGGATGATGTAGAGTTTGATCACTGTAACAGTTGCACTGTTTCTAATCGGTCTCTGTGATTTTTTTAGCGCTGAACGACTTGGAGTTGGAGAATCCAGTCAACTCCCCGCTCTCAGTCTCTTGAAGCTCTGAGCCAGAGGATCTCGCATTCAGAGTTTTTCTTCTACAAATTACTGAAAGGCCTGTTGCCTAAGGTAGTTTGTCCACTCCCCTCACCAAGTCTTCAACCTGCTCATTTTCAAATCAACCTACTGACTGAAGTTAGATCAAGACCTCCTTTGTTCCTCGCATGCTGAACCCAGTCCCTGAGTTTGAGTGATATCTTCTCGAGTCTCTACCCATTTGATCACCCCATTAAACAAATCGTGACATAAAAAACTGATGGGCTTCGGGCTCTGCTCCTGCTGCAATTCAAGAGTGGCTTCCGTCGCCAACACAATCTTCCACACACTCCATCGCAATTCAGTCTATCACTTGTTTCTTACTCAAAACATCGTCGTGTTGCAGCATAAACATCCACTGAGTCATTATGTGATAGGGGAAAAGGGAATTTGTCGCATTCAACTTCACTTCTGAACTACATCATAGGTTATCCTCCTATTTTGCATGCACTACTAGTAGACTCAATTACTTTTGTGATTTCTTTTGCGTCGTTGATCCCTTCGTCCTTCAATCCTTCTGTTGCACTTTTGTTTTCAACCTTTCATGATTTATTCTAGGAGTTCCATTTCATGTGGATCTTCAATAGTAAAGTAGAAAGTATCCTTCCGCACACTTCCTCTGCTTGTGCACCAACTCTACACCATATTGTATGTTCGTACTTCAAGCCTTCCGCACACTTTCACTACATGTGTGCCATGTTAACATCAATGCTAATATATACTCAACACACGATTATATACACAATAGGAAATCTATTCCATGGTGGAATCAATTGAAAGATGATGAGTCGAATACTCTCTTCTTGACATAATCGATGATACATGCATCGACACAGTCTATTAGAAATATTTTTGAAGATATTTTGACTCATTACGTTGGGCCTCCACTTGAGAGTTTGTCTCAAAGGAAGTTGGTTATGGACATGAGATATGTTCATTCAAAGCATTGTATGTTTGTAGATATGACAACCCCTGTGATGGTGGAGTTTATATTGAATTTGTATTCGCAAAGGCCAAAACTTTTAGATTTCATGAAAATGGAGATAGGGAACAAGTACATCAATGAAAACAAGGAAGAGAAATTGGACAGGTCTGATTGGGTCCAAGTAGTCATCTTTACCCATGCTAAGAAGACGAAGCTTTTCAGGAAGGGATGACTTGTAATATACCTTTTATTTCTATATTACGTTTAAATTAATTAAAAGTAAAGTCACGTCATTTTGTCTAAAAAGATGTGACTTTACTCATTTACGTGTATTTATACACGTTGTTGTAAATTGAATAAGACATCGAATAAAAGAATATATATATATATATATATATATATATATATATATATATATATATATATAGAGAGAGAGAGAGAGAGAGAGAGAGAGAGAGAGAGAGAGAGAGTCTTCAGCGTCCAACTATGTTCATAAAGCACATAGATATGTACATAATTTAATTCTTTAATGTATATAATAATAATTAGGTGGGAAAATCATTTTGTTTTCCAATGAAAGAAATCATGGAAAACCCTCTAAGTACTTATGTTGTCCCTAATTATAAAACCTAACCACAAGGAGATCAAGAGAGTCGAACATATAACCTCCCCAACTTATCACTAAAAAAGAGATCTCACATCAAACTAAAAATCATTATAACTTAAATATGACAAAAATTAATTTTTTACATATCAAACAATACCTTATCCAACAATAACTTAGGTGGCCAAGAAAAACATCACTAATTATTATCTATGTTCTAGATCATCGTTATTATCTATATCCCTAAGTTTAAAATTACAAATTGCATGTTTTTCCAATTCTCATTATTCTTCCACATAGTAAAAGGATAACATTATTGTGAATGAAATCATATCATTCCTTTTCAAATGTATAAATTATCATTATCGTTCTTTTGCACGGAAGAAAAAACAATCACTTGCATTTAATATTGGTTACTTGATAATGTATTTAAACATACCAATAATATTTAAATCAAATTTTCCCCAATGTGAATAATATTTATCATTGGGATGTGGCCAATCATTTCAATCGTTGTATATCCTTTCCACAACACACCCAAATATTAAATATATATTCTTTGCAAGTGCGGAAGTTAGGAAGAACTTTATTTGAAAATGAATAATATACACTCAATAATATATATTACTTTATTATGAAATATATATTGCTGCCAAGTGTGGAGCTAGGAGGAACTTGTTAGGAAAATCAATAATATATATATATATAGCTGGCAAGTGTGGAGCTAGGAGGAACTTGTTAGGAAAATCAATAATATATAATATATATGGCTGGCAAGTGTGGAGCTAGGAGGATATTCCTAACTTTCTCACTTGCAAAGAATATATATTTAATATTTGGGTGTGTTGGAAAGGATATACAACTTTTATATATATATATATAGTTTAATGAGTTAGTTTAATTAGTTATTGTTAATGTATATATTCCTAACTTCCTCACTTGCAAAGAATATATATTTAATATTTGGGTGTGTTGAAAGGATATACAACTTTTATATATATATATATATATATATATATATATATATATATATATATATATATATATATATTAATTAGTTATTGTTAATGTTAGTGGGTATTTAGTTAGTTTAGCATCAATATATATGTGATTTGAATTCTTTGATTGAGGTACATTGGTTTATGTCAACAAGTTTACATGAAAGTGGGAAAGAATCCCTTGAATTTTGTAATGAGGTTTTTCCTCACAATTGTTTTCTATATATTTTTATTATTAATATGTGAACTAATTAAAGGGGTGGGAACATAGGGATCATCAATGATTCCAAAGGAAAAGACAAATCAACTTTGCTTGGGGTCTTAATTTTTCCAATAACACTGAGAGAAATACATTAGCAATCTTTCTAGGTTTGTAAAAGGTCAAAGCACAAAGGGTGCAAAGAGAAATAGTGGTTTGATATTTGATGGCAATAATCAGTGTCCTCTTTAGATAGTCATCTCCTCATAACATTTACCTATCTTTGTTTATTCACTGCTCTTTATCTGTAGCCAAGGATTTTCAAGCATTTAGATTATATCAAGTTCTAAGAACCCACAATCATGTCATTGACCATTTGTCCAATCTTGGCATAGGATTGAAGAAAGAAAAATTACATGTAAAAGTGGGGTGTCTCAATATATCAACCCCTAACATGATAATTTCATACAATTTGAACATAATGGGCTTGATCCTGTAGTGTCTTGTCATATAAACCTCTCATGTTGTGAATTTATGGGGATTGAATTCTTCCATATTTTGATGCTCTCTCATGTTAGCATGTATGTTCATTAAGAGCTCCAGTTGTGAATTTATGGGGATTGAATTCTTCCATATTTTGATGCTCTCTCATGTTAGCATGTATGTTCATTAAGAGCTCCATGGAGCATTATTGTTCTACATGTGGTTTTGGTTTTGGGTGGTATGGTATGTGATAGAGGGTTTCMTCCCTTCCTTTTCCCCCGACTTCTTCTCTAGTAGAAGAAGCTTGGACATAGATGATAGTGGCACTCTTTGGTTTTTCCTGTTGGCTTGGTCCAAGTCTTTTGAAGTGGCTTCATTTGTGGACCCTCGATTAGCTTCAATTTGGCTCCATGTCCTCTTCAAGTTTGGTATGGTACATCATAAAGGATTTGAGGTCTATGTTAGAGGAAATGTGACATAGTGTTAAATGTTGTGGACATGGGGTGGTAGAGGTCCAACAACTTGTGGGTTTCCTTGAATTTGCAATGACGTTGTTGGCATGATGAATGGGAGGTCAAGCTCTCAACGGAACTTTAAAAAAGGGATTACTTCACCATTGGAACAATTATCCAACTGAGATAATTTTGTAAGTTGTAAAGAGAAGTGTAAGCTCTTATGCAGATCTAACACAATAAATTTATAGAATTAGACTTGAAACTAAATTCTTTTGTGTCTTTGGTCACTAGAATTGTTGAATTTCTCCATGTTCCTAGAGAAATGATCCAATCCACTCCCAAGTCTGAGCCTTTTGAAGAAAGCCAAGATAGTAGCCGTTATAGAGGATTCTAGTTTTGAATAATATTCAACCAAGGACTTGAGTCGGGAAGAACCAAGGTAGGAGTTCCAAGTGCTTGAAGATGCCTTACATGAGCTTTATTTTTAATTGCTATTGTTTTTATATATGTTTTATCTAGTTAAGTTTCTTTTGGTTTAGTTCATCAAATAATAAACTTTCCATATTTTCAAGTTAAAAGTATGGTTAGTTAGCAGTCAAGTCCTTTGGAACACAAATTATAGTTTTCTCTTGAAGGTTGTGGCACTTTTTTTCCTATTTTGTATTACAATATCGTATGGCTAAGCTGTGATGTTAATATAATACAAAGATAATTGTTCTTAAAAAAATGTGAACGAATCAAGAGAAAAGACATTTTTTCACATTTCCAACATACACATCAAATATTCAACATATTACTTTGTAATTCTAAAAACTTAAAAAAAAAAAATGAAAGAGAATTTATGTTCCTTATGTCTTAGTAATCCTCAACACTTTGGCATATATAAAGTTTATTTAAATTTTTATTGCACAAGAGTGACAAAATGCATCTACAAACTAAACTAAATTAAATATAAGATTTGTAAAAAAATAAACTAAATTGAAAAAAATATAAAATTTGTACAAATGAAATAATAAATAATAGTTAGCAATAATAATAATAAACTAAAAATTATAATAAATTAGACTAACATATATCCATCTTAATCTCATATCATTTAAGCACTCATAAAATCACAATTTTATTTCTTTTGAACCTTCTCAATATTTTTAAATCTAGAGTTAAGATGGATTAGTGTTAGTTGGTAATGTAGTGATGATGATGATGTATTTCAATATCTTTTAGATCTATTTGATTTATAGAATTTAGATATTTGTTAATTAAATTTAATTTTGATAATTAAGAAAAAATAAAATATAATTTTTTTTTTCTCAAATAATTTATATGTCGATTCAATATACATATTTTAAATTACCTTTTAAGATAACCATCATCAATTTTTAAAATTTACAATATAATAATAATAATAATAATAATAATAAATGAAAAGTTATTAAAGAGTTTTAGTATGGTTATAAATATATGGTTAAAGCATTTTCTACAAATATGCCATAAAACCTGTTTAAAGCATTTCCAAGAATACAAAGCAACCCATTATGAAAATCCCTACGACGCTCAAGTAAAAGTCTTGATCATTCTCCTCAAAACAAGTGGATGGATAAAAACTTAAAAGGTAAACAAAACTCATATACATATATTATGCATATTGATGTAAAATGATTTAAACACATGATAAGAAGTACTATGATAAATGCCACGCTTTGCAGAGTGAGAATTTTTTCTGAGCATACCTAGGGTATTCTTGTGGGAAGCCTTCTCGTGCAGGGTGCATAATTATTTGGAAGCGTTTGTGTTTTACACAAACCCTTTAAAGTTGTATGTGCCCAAACAAGTTATGATTTTTCATTCATAAGAACAAGTTATGTGCTCATAAATTTGTTGTTTTTGAGTTGTATATGTAAGATCATTTTGACATGATAAATTGTGCATAGCAACCAATAATTTAAAGATGGGGCTATAGAAATATAGGTGTGTAGTGTAAATACCTACCTCTATTTTGACAAACACTAACTGGTTAGTGCATGATCTTGTAAAGATCAGAATTTTGATGTTGAAGTGTGTTGAATGTTTAATTAATATTTCAAATATTAGTATACACTTTTATGATGTCCATTACAACTTGTTGATTTTGAATGTCCAAATGCTTTTCAGTAAAGATGGAATTCTTAATATGTTTTAGTAGAAACTTCATGTAAGCAATAATGGGATATCTTATAACATATCATAAATGTTGTGAATTTTACAACTAGATTGGTTTCTTTGATGTGATATTTTCTATTATTGATGATTACGCTGACTATTCTCATAGATGAAATTTATTTCAGAGTCTCCAGAAACTACGATTGTTGGAATGTGAGTAGACACCCCAGTGCATATGGATCACCTAATTATATATTGACATCAACAACTTGTTGGGTAGTTTTAAGAGCAAGGATTGTAATGTAATGAATAGTACTTATCCTACCTAATTATAAAATGAGATTCAAATCTATTGTTTAGAGAGCTTCCCAACTAATCCTTTGGCGTTAAGGTGGAAAAGATCACATGTGGCCACTGTTTTCCAAATTTGTTTGTATTAGTTTTCATATTCATGGGTTTCTACAATGCCTTAATAGTGTAAGAGTCATAATTCTTTGGTATTCTCTTTTTGTTTGGTCAAGGTGGCTTGAACTAGTTGTTAAGTATGGTAAAACACATGTAAATTTCTACCTTTATTGTCTAGTAAAAGATAGACTTATGTTAGGAAGAGTGTGATTTATTTAGTTGTCGGACAACATGTTTCCCTTAGTTGATAATGTAGATTATCATTCCTAATTGTTGCATTTATTTAGTCATTAGACAACATGTTCTCTACTAAACACACAAGTCGATTCTTCAATCAGGTCAAAAAAATAACAGACACTAATTCTATGCATTTTTCTTTAAAAGATCAAAATCATTACCTCATTGTATTATATTGTTTTAAAGTTTAGATAATACAATGTAGTTAATTACTATCTCATCAAAAGTCAAACTACAACATGTTCAAAATTGCAACTAAACTATCCCTTTTGAAAAATAAGTTATCCTACCAGAGATAACCACAAATAGATAGATATGAGCTTGTCTCTTCTCACCTGCTCAGGAGCCAACACCTTCTTCATTTACTTCACTCAGATGGATGTATCCTCGTGTCTAGTAGTAGCTTCTCATTGAATGCCACAGGATTCAAAGTGAGCTCAAACATCAGATGCATAAAAGGTGTCAATGAATTTACTCTGTTGAGATTGAGACTAATATTCCTTCTTCTGGCTTTGGTTGGGCTTGTCAGGGTTTCCTTTGGCCTAGGCGTGTTATTCGTGTCCATCACCTAGTAACCCAGGTTGCATCCATCATTACCTAGGATGCTCTGTGTCGAAGAAGAGAAGCTCTGAATTTGTGCATTTTTTTCAACTGCATACCTCCTATCCACAATGTTGAACAACTCCTTTCCTTCTCGGAAGAAACTTATTGACGTCATTCAAATCACTATGCCCGACAACTTTCGAAATTTTCCACAACGGTCGGCTAGTTAAAATATTTCCAGCTTTGGAAGGTAGATGAAAATGAAGGATTTATTGCACGACGTGCATCAGAATAGGATGCATGTAGCAATGTGGTACATGCAACAATGTGTTGGATGATGCTAGAGTGGTTTTTCCATGTGCAATATCATTGGCATTTGTACAATAGCATTGTCACGATATTTACTCTAGCGTTGGCATTTGTGAAATGTTATATTATATTTTTAAAAGCTTTATCGTATCTAGGGAATTTTTGCAATGTTATATTATCTAGGGTTTCGTATCGAACTCCAAAATCTAGGGTTTTGTATAATAAAACATTGAGCTATATTATCTAGGGCATTGAAACCCCAAATCTTGCACTTGTTTTAATTTATGTTCATTGGTAGGATCTTCGGTTCTCCATCCAAACTGTTATTTTAGTTTATGTTTTCTTTTTTTTTCCTTTTAAATGGTTAAAATACACCGATGTAATCAATGACACATATATCGTTGAAGAGGACAATCGACTACATGTATAGTCATTAGCGATCGATTACAGGTATGTCATAACTAATTATTTTGTTTGAGGTTTTATATATTATATGGAATGGACATAATACAATAAAATTGGTTTGTGTGTTCTTCTTATTGCTTGTTGATCCAAAAATTCTTAGACACCACTTGTTTCCTCACATATATACATGCAGTATCTAACTTGATCCATAATAATTTACTGATCGTATTGGGGTGGCTTGGAGAATTTTGATGATGTGTTTTTTACCCAAAAACTCATAAACTTAAGATTATATTACGTGATGATGGTGAGATGACACAACAAAAAATAAAATAACTCAAATTACATACTTTTATTTCATCTTTAAGTTCCATTCATTCCAATGAAAATTGCCTTCTCCATCTCAAGTATCAAAATCACATATAAAATGACTCACATATGGAAATCTAATGGATGCTCTTAAATTTCATCACTCAAAATAAGAAAATAACTTCACCATTGAAATCCTTGTGAAATTATGAAAATTTTGACTATAATGTCAACCAATTTCCAAACTAGCTCTGTTTCACGCTCTTTGGCATGCAAAACAATGCATTAAATTCCCATTAATGAAAATTTGAGAAAAAAGTTCTACAAATGACCTCAAATCACAAAACAAACTCCATATTCATGATCCTTGCCAAAAATCATGCAGAATTGATATAAAATACTTGAAATTCCATCAAGCTACCATTTGGCACACTTTACAGTGCAACACAAAATTAAGCTTGTACTTGCACATACTTTTGTACAGTACGTACCACCTCGGGATCCATGCCATGTATCAGGATCCATGCACCTCGAAATTTATGCATATGGATGTGTGCAAATTTTAGGATCTATGCCCATTAAATACGCCACGGTCCTAACCCACCATTTGAATTTAGTGGCAACTTATTTTTCAATTTTGGTGGAATCTCTGCTAAACTTGGGTTAATTGAATATTGGTTGAAACCAACCACTATTATAGTGGAGGTCGGGGGTTCAATCCTCTGCATGGCATATTCATTGGCATGTTGTTTGTTTTTTTGGGATATATATAACATATGGTTATATTTGTTATAACCATATGTTATATATGGTTATAACATATATCCATTGCATATGGTTAGGCACCCCGCAAACTTAGCATTGGTCGTGTCGTAATACATTAAAACTAGGGGTTGGGGGGTAGCCCTTTGCCCCTTTTCTCCCCCATATGAAACTTAACTTAAATTTAAATATAATACAAAACATATAATGGTCAAGTTCTAATGTGTGGCTTGTTGGTTGTGGCAGGTATGTTAAGACTTTGGGTGGTCATGGAGGTTATGGGGTCGAACCCTATTGACTCCAAAATTTTATATAAATTAAACCATTACTAGCCAATGAGGCGTTGCCACGTGGTAGCCTCTCATTGGATAACCTTATCACATGTCAACAAACCATTGGACCACTTGGATGTCAGTTGTCAACTCGTGATTAAACCACCTGTGTTTCCTAGTCAGTTGATCAATCCATGTGGCACCTTAAGGTGTGGCCACGTCACCTGTACGATCATGCCACAAGTCATTTTACAGACATGACACATGTTCTTTTACCTCTTTGACTTTTTACTTTGACCTTGGTTGACTTGAAATTTGACTGCCCATAACTTTTGCATACACGCTCTATTTGAATCGTCATTTGTGTCATTGGAAAGCTAACGATGAGCTCTACGTAATGATGTCATTTTAGAGATGATTTCAAATTATTGAATTTTGAGCATTTATGGACCCCTTGGGTTTGTGAACATTCCGGATCCTTTTGGACCTCTATGAGTATTCCTTATATCCTCCTGGATCAGTCATCATAAAATAATGTGAATAATATATTGACATTGAGAACACCATAATGCTCTATACAATTTTTTTTTTGTTAATTTGTGCGAGACTTGTTGGCTATGCGATTAACATGTGGCTTGAGAAACCGCGACTCAGGGGCGTCTAAGCCATCAAAATCACCCGGGGATCGCACCCGGCCTGAGCCACACCAACCCTTAACATGGTTGGATTTTTTGTCCCCGCAGGTTTCGAACCGGTGACTTTAACATCACGGAGTGGCTTAACAACACACTCCATCACCGACTGTCCTACACCTCGGGGACAATGCTCTATACAATTAACTCCAAAGGAGTGAAGATATTTTACAAGGAAAATAACCATGAGGCTATCAAATTTTAATAATACAAATATATAACATAACCATTTTCACAGTTGTTATTTAGTTAATCATTATGCCATACTATTTTATTTTAAGAATGCGGTAACCTAGATGCAAAGAAATAAATTCCATTGAGAACCTTTTCACTACTACAATTTTCCACGGGATATATATATATATATATATATATATATATATATATAGAGAGAGAGAGAGAGAGAGAGAGAGAGAGAGAGAGAGAGAGAATTTGTGCAAGTTTTTCACCTCATCCATACCATGAATTCATCCAACAACTTATTTTGATTGTTGTTGAAGTAATTACACAATGATCTTATGGTTTCTAACGTTTTAGATAGCTAATTTTTTGGTTTTTATTTGCTTGGATCAATTGGTTTATTGTACACAACAATAACTATAATATGTTTAAAAATTTGTTGTATCAATTTTATCAGTGCAATTTCAAAGTATTCATACATATGCAACTATCATTTTCTTTATTGTCTCTAAATGTGATTTTGTTTATTGTCTCTTTCTTCTTCTCTCTAAAATTAGTTAAAAATATGTTGAAACATGACTAAACCTGATGCAACTTGTGTTTGGTTAAAACAAAAAATACAAACACTCGAAGTAATAATAGTGAATGCTCCCACAGAGACTACAATTATTCAACATCACAGGGACAAGCTGTTATGCATCTATCTCACTTGTTATTAGTTCAATCTATCATGTTGTTGATGGGAATATGGAATTACATTACAAATGGGAAGAGTATTGTGTATATTCACAAATCTAAGTGATGGAAGTGCCTAATCATAAGCTAAGATTGTTGAAGTTGGCTAGTTAGAAACAAGAGGGATTAAGGTGAATAGGAAGCCTGCTGAAATATTCTTTGGGAAAGTGAGCTCCCAACTTGTGATTAAACTTGAGTTAGATTTTTTTAGGTTACTACCATACTTGAGAGTTTCCTTATATTTTTTCAATGCATGCTAGGGCACGGTGGGTGTGATTGTAAATCAATCACTAAGATAAGGAGGTACATGAACAACTCTCAAGAAATATGGTTTCCTTGAGTCTCGACTTGTCTTATATTTCACCAGAGAAGGTAATATGTGGCACTTTGGTTAGCACTTTGCTTGATTTTATTTATTCTTTTAATAATTTAGTAGTGAAATCCATTTCGAGAGCTCCCCCTTGCTAATTAAGAGCAGGACAAGCTACTACACTAATATTTCCCACTTCAATCCATGTTGAAATTTCTAATTTAGATGGATTCTCAAACATAGTTATGTTAAGCCCTAGATATTGAGTTATTACATTTCTATTTTTATATTATTGTTTTCCTTATTGGTCGGTAGCTATTCCCTTTAATTATAATTGTATCATTTGTCTCCTATATACTAAGGAGACCTAGTCTCAAAGATCATATCATCTTGTGCACTTGTTATATCATAAAAGAAGGTTACCTCCTAGAAGAGGCTTCTAATTCATTCTTCTCTCCCATTCTCAAGGTATATAATTAATTCTCCTTTTGTTTTTATGCTATTTGGTTGTTTGGTGAATAACATCCGATTTCAAAACATATGATCCTTGGTTTCAGCTCCTTCAAACGAGTCATCTTGGAATTTTTTCTATGATGTTTTTCCTAGGAAGTTTCAGATACCAAATTTTTTGGAAGATTGTGTTGACATAGTGAAGTTCCGATGGTAAAAATTTCAGATTATAGTTCAGTATACTTTTCAAATTACATTATGTGGAAGTTATGTTTTTTTACTAGTCTTAAACAAGTGTTATGGGTAAAACAATCATATCTTATTCTAGAAATATTAAAATTGAGTGTCATTAATTGTATTAAATAGACTTTTTTTTTTTTTTGTTAGTTTGTCCGTGACATGTGGGACTAACCTATTGCTAAGAAACCGTGACTCAGGGGCATCTAAGCCATCAAAATCACCCGAGGATCGCACCTGGCCTGAGCCACACCAACCCTTAACATGGATGGATTTTTGTCCACGCAGGTTTCGAACCGATGACTTTAACATCACAGAGTTCCTTAACAGTACACTCCATCACCGATTGTCCTACACCTCAGGGACATATTAAATAGATTATTACCATAGCATTTCAGATCAAAATTTTAGAATTATATTTGAAAAATTGGACACACATGAGTTTGTACAAGTTTGCTTTCTTGAAAAGGCCAAAATCAATAAGTTTTGGGAAAGTTACCATAGTTTTTTTTGGCACATCAAAATTTAGTCAAACCTATGGAATTGCAGAGAAGAAATATCAGGCTACCATAGACCGAAATTTCAAACTCAAAGGTGCAAAACATTTAGAGTTATATCAGGTGCAAGATCGACTTGCAAAATAATCTCCAAATTGGGGGTTTTAAAAGGTATGTTAAATTGGAAGTTGCATAATTTTTATTAGAATATCTATTTGAGGTGATTCAAAAGGTGTGGTAAAGAGAAAATACAGGATAACTCTAAGTAAATATTATTTTTGACTCACATGGCAAGAGGTGGTGGAAAAAATCACACACCTGTTAAACCTCCAGAGAAATCAACCATGACTCTTGAATAATGTGAAGACTTAGAGAACCAACTATCCCAATTGAGGAACCAATTTAATGACATGGATGATAATGTGTTGAAAATGGTTGATTTGGCATATTCTCAAGAAATCCTTAAAAGGGAAATTGAAGATAAAATGGAAAAGTTGATGGATCAAAAGATGAAAAGTGGATGAATCAAAAGATGGAATTTGAAGATAAAATGGAAAATTTGATGGATCAAAAGATGGAACAACTAAAAAATTCCATGGAATCCATGCTCTTATATACCCTAGATGAGAGGTTCCCTAAAATTGATATTGTGGCAGAAGTAAATCATGAAAATAATGAGAACAAAATGGTTTAACCCTAGTCACAAATGGGAAATATTTTCATACATTTGGAGACTATTAAGATTGAGTCCCAGAATCATTATCATTCATCACTCCAAGATCCACATCATAGGGGGTTCAACTTAAGACCAAGGAAACACTTAATTCCCAAGATCAATAAGAAGAAGTTCGATGGTAAATATCATATCACATGGATATTCTAGACGGAGAAATTCTTTGATCTACACTAAGTGCCAACTTTACAAAGGGTAACACTTGCATCCTGATTTTTAGAACTTGGTCAATTTATCTAGTACCAGTGGCTTTGCAAACAAAAAAAATGATTCTAATGTCTCTTGGTTGATTTTTAGAGATGAATTGATAACAATGGGGATATTAAGAGAAACACATTATTTATTCAATTGATAAATATTTAGCAAAGAGGTCAAATTATAGAGCACATTCAATAATTTCAAGAGTTGATTCTCAAAGTAAAGATCATTCCAAAGGATAATTTTTTAGATCTCTTTATGGGAACTTTAAAGGAGAGCATTAAACATGAGGTGCATCTCTTGGAACCTAAATCCCTAGACCATGCTTTCAATGTGGCAGATAAGTTGAAAGTAAAAATATGGCTACTAGAATGGTGGTCACGAATAACTATATAAATCACCATGTTCTCTCTCCATCTAAATTAGAAATTTCAAAGAAGAAGAAGATCAAAAACTTGAACACTGCAAGATCTAGAACTAGAAGAGATTACTCAAATCATATCATATCACACATTAGCTAGTATCAACACTCCTCAAACTCCCAAGATAGAAGGATATATCAAAAATAAAAAGGTAACAATGTTGATTGATTTTGGTAGTACCCATAACTTCATTAGTTACAAATTAGCCAAACTTCTCAATGGCTTTGTATATCTAGCAACAAAGTTTCAAGTAATTATTGTAGATGGAGGAACCATACAATTTTTAGGGAAGCGCCATAGTATTAAGCTCACTATGCGGGAGTATTTATAGGATATTCTAATGATTTCAATCCAAATTGGTGGTCTTGACATTGTATTATGGGCCCAATTATTACAATCATTGGTAATGGTGGCTCTTAAGTTTCAAGAGATTTTCATGAGATTTTCCTCAGAAGGAAAGGAAATTGAACTCAAAAGTATTTAAGGGAAAACCCTCTAAAGTGATAAGATCTAACAACATGAAAAAAATGCTAAAAGGGGAACACCATGGTGTAATTGCATAATTGTGCTCACAAGATGTTTGATAACATACACCCTATGTTCCCATGGACGTCCAAAAATTTATCGACAACCATTCCAAGATATTTGGAGAGATGCCTAAAGGTCTTCCACCTGCTTGAGATAATGATCATGCTATTCATTTGAAACTAGGAAGTGTACCACTTAACATCAAACCTTATAGGTACCCATATGCATAAAAGAGTGAGATTGAGCATATGATTCAAGATATGTTAGAGGTTGGCATCATTCAACTTCACAAAAGTGTTTTCTCTTCACCAGTGGTGATGGTTTACAAAAAGGACCAAGTTGGATCTATGTTTTGGATATCATTAAATCAAAATGAGGAAATAATAAATCCCCCCCAAAATGTTTAGAACACATGAAGGTCAATATGAGTTTTTGGTGATGTCATTTGGCCTTACTAATGCATGCTCCACATTTCAAAGCTTGATGAATTCTATTTTCAAACACTTCCTCATAAAATTTGTGTGGTAATGTTTTGTGATATACTAATCAACAACAAATATTGGGAACATCATGTACAACATGTTGACATGTCTTAAAACTAGTGGAGGAGTGTTCACATTTGAATCTATTAATATCAAAACGACAAACTCACGATGATATAAATCCCCCTATATTTTTATAGAGGTGGTACTCCTCTTTAAATCCTTCAAAGATTTTATTTTAAATGTCAATGTAAAAATGTAGGATATTGATTTAGAGAAAAACCTTAAACTTTATCGCTCAACAAAATTAAAATGGAAAAAAATATAGGAGTTACTGAGAAATGGACCAGGAACCTTAAGCATCACATTTGTTGGAAAAAAATAACAAAACTCTCACATCCATCATAGTTTTAGATATTTTTGATCACATTTGAACATAAAAGGAATATGGTAAGATGATTTCAAATATCTTATACTCAAAACTCAGAGTTATAAAATATAGTCAAAGCCAACTCCAAAATAGTTCTCTGGGATTTCTCAAAAATGATAAAGTCTTTTACAATTCTTAGAAATGTAAATGGCATTTGTTCATAACAATATTGGGATTGGGGCTCTCGTTGACCATGAAATATTTACAAGAAAGATGAAGAGGAGAATGTAAGTCTAGGACAGAGAAAGAACAACAAGATCTAGACATGAGAAGAAAAACGTTATCAGAATTTGATTATATCTTTCTAACCAAAGAATAAATATATTTGATGAATTCTAAAAAAGAAGGAAATATGTGATTAGTATGGGCTTACTGTGATGGAGTCTCTCCCTTTCATTTTCTTGTTGATAGGCCTTTTCAACAAACCAAATATTTTCAATATCAACATCTAAATCCATGTCTTTAAGAGAAATATTATTTTCAGGTATGTTTTGTTCTTCCCCTTCTTGTTAAGAATTGGTTCTTTTCCTTCTTACTTTCAATTTATGAGGGTTTTCCAAATTTCCTTGAGGATGGTTTTTCTCTCCATCGTCACATGAATTATTATTTGGGGATTTTCTTTATTGAGTCACTGCAGACTGAGAATTTATCTTAAAAGCACTTCTATGAGAAACAATAATATATTGGGCATTTTTTTCACTTGATGATCTTTCTCTTTGCTTGTAATGTTCTGTAGTACTTACAATAGTCTCTATGTCACCAAAAATTTTCTTAGTACCCTAAATAGGAAGGTCATGACTATATCCTTCTTCTTCTCCAAAGATAAGGGTATTAGCCAATGTAGGAATGATTCCAACTGATACCATGTGATTATGATCAAACCCCTTAATTTCTTCTGCAAATTTTAAATTATATTGGTCAAAATACGAAGCAAACTCATCAATTTTTACAATTTCTCTCAACAAAACTTCACCCACTTTCCAAGGCAAAGGAATAAATTGGTTTTTTCCTTTTTTTATAGAAAACATGAAACCATAACTTATATTGTCTTTCTACCTCTATGATAAATAGTTTATCTGGATCATAATAAGGAAGAAAAAAAAAATTCTCATGAAAACAAAAAATCATGACAATATTGAAATCGTCCATTTTCTCCAGAACTCCCCTTGTGTTTAGAAAATAAGATGCTTCCAACGAAAGTCTAGAAGTGTCTTATGCAAAGAGAAATTTTTTTAATACAAATACAAAATCATTATAAACTTCATAAAAATTATGAACCTGGTTGTAGGACAAGGAAAGGGGGAATGTTGAGCTCGAAAGCATTGTCACCCATAGCCTTGGTGATGGCGTAAGGCTTGTAACGGAGTGGGAGAAGCTTCTGATGGGGGCCTATAAGGCATTATTTTTGCAAGTGTAACCACACCTTGTCTCCCACCTGAAACTTATGTGGCACCCGGTGTTGATCATGGCGTTGCTTGTATTTGGCATTGGACTTCTGTAAAATATCCTAAACCTATTGTCGGATGTGTTGGAGCCGCTCAATGAACCGGGAGGATTTGTTAGCTTCAGTTGGATTAGGGGATGAATCGGTCGAGGTGGTCGCAAGAGGTAGTGCAACATACATGGGACCCAATGGTTGGAATCCCAACCTGACCTGAAAGGGGTTGTGGTCGGTTGAGCTATGTAGGGCTCTGTTGTAGCTATGTTGAACATAGGGAAGACTCTCATCCCATGTGTGAGGGTTCTTGGAATTGTACATTTGCAAGATATACACGATCATCCGATTGATGAACTCAATTTGGCCATCTGTCTGAGGGTGGAAGGCAGTGGACTTGGTGATCCTGGTATCCAACAGTGACCAGAGGCTCGACCAGAATGTGTTGAGGAACTGACTATCATGATCTGAGACAATGGTCTGTGGGATTCCAAAATATACCCAAACTCATTCAAAGATGAGCTTGGCAATGGCCTCTGTTGTGATGCTCTTCTTGCAGGCAACCAAGATCATCATTTTGGAAAAGCGATCAAAAACCACAAAGACACATTCATTTCCCCTCTTGGTGGACGGAAGTCCCGACATGTAGTCCATTGAGATGGATTCCCATGGCCTCTTAGGATTAGGAAAGGGCGTGTACAAGACATGTTTCTTAGTGGTAGGTTTGGAAATAACGTAGGTCGTGCAGGACCTGATATACTTGCTGACATCCTGTCAAAGTTTCAGCAAGTAGAAATGTTTCTGCAACACTGCCACTGTATTTTCGACACCAAAGTGTCCTGCCATCCGACTATAGTGGGATTTCCAAATCAGCTTCACTCACTCGCTTGATGGAATGTAGATATGGCCCAGTAGACATGATAGCTCATACTGAAGATGGAAATTATCAACAACTGAGTTTTCCCCCAACATTTGGTATGTGGTGGCAAAGTCAGGGTCTGTGTTATAGAGGTTGGCAAATATGGAGGTCTCATGGCCGCAAGAGTCTAGCACTGTGGTGAGTGCCACGACTGGAGGTTGGCTGAGGCAATCAACGAATCGGTTGGTACTGCCTATTTTATACTTGACGATGAGGTGGAACTGCTGCAAGTATGTGGACTACTTCTGATGGTAGTCATTCTGCAATTTTCCTTGTGTCTGCATGAATTGCAGTGGCTTATGATCCGTGTGGATGATTTTCTCCTTCCCGAGAATGCAATGTCTCCACTGCCAACATGCTTGTACAATGGAGTACATTTCTTTGTCATAAGTATGGTACTTACGGACAACATATGATAGTTTCTCACTATGATAGGCCATGGGGTGGTCACGTTGAGTGAGGATTGTGACCACAACATAGTCTCAAGCATCTATCTCGATCTCAAAGGGATGTTGCAACTCCAATAATGAAAGTACTGAGGTTGAGCATAAGCGCTAATTTAAATAATATAACGCTTGTTGTTGGGACAATCCCCACACAAATGTTTCCTTACCACCACCTCTGGTTACTTGGCTGAGGGCCCATGCAATATGGGAGAATACCAACATGAACCTGCGATAGAAATTGGCAAGGCCTAAGAATATTTGAAACTCAATGAGAGTGGTTGGGGCTGGCCAGTCACGGATGACCTGGATCTTAGCTAGATCCACATGCACACCATGTTGATCCACCATGTAGCCTAGGTACTAGACCCTGTCCATGTTGAAAGATCATTTTTCCAAGTTGGCATATAGCTTGTGTTGTAGAAGGGTGTGCAGAACCTATTGAATATGTTGCAAGTGTTCCGCCCAAGTCTTGTGTTGGTTGTGGAGCTTAATTATCTTCCCGATTTAGAGGTCTTTGTTTTCATCCATTTCTATACCCAATGAAGACTTTACACCCCATAATAATGTACACTCCTCCATGCGGGGGAGTGCAGGGGGGGTTACCCCCCCTGCGGGGTCCGGGGGAAGCGGGCCCACGGAGGAAAATTTTCCTTGTAAATGTATATTGTAATTTCATAGTAAATCTGGACCGTTTATTATAAGGTCACATATTTGGCGGTAGAAGTTATGTTAGGGTTTTTTTCCCTAGAATTCAACCCTCTTTTATGAGGGAAATGTATTGTGGCTATGTATCATTGTGAATATTGTATTCTGAGTGAGGTGACTATGAGAGAAAGACGGGGAAGTTACAGCGGGTGTGTTGTAGGTTATATCCCTTCATTTGTTGGATAATAATACAGGAATGGCCCAGCAATATATCTAGTGGACATAGCCCAAACTGGGTGAACCATGTATATCTGTGTCTCTATTGTATTGTGTATCTTTTTTGTTTTATTTTTGCATTTGTTTTATTTTATTTCTCCACGATCATGTTTTTCTAACAACTAGTATCAGAGTGAAAGATAACTCATAGGAAAAGCGGGTTCCTGGTTCGACTGGGAGAAATGGCAGAAGATGGAAAGTTTAGGGTGTTGGCAAGTTCTTTGTTTGATGTATTTTCAGTATTGTCATTGATGTCAACTGAGTGTGGTGAAAAGGAAAGAAGGAATCGTGAGACAAAGGTTCGAAGGTTTGATCTAACTGAGAATGGCGAGAGCGGGAAGAGGCCATCTCCAAAGTCCCAAATGTGAAGTCCCAATGAGATCTGGACCATTTTATCACAGAATGTCGTGGGTCATCAATCGGACAAGAGCTGAAACGTGAAGTCGCGAAGTCCCGATTCGTGAAGAGGATATTTGGGTCATCGGATCATTAAAGGTCGTGGACCGTTGATCTGGCACGACGAATCTCAGATTTTTGTGAGTTGGGAGAATCAAGGTGACTCATATCCGAAACACGAAGTCGTGAACACCTTTTTGATTGGCATGTGGTCACAACAAGAGGTCACATAAGAGGAAGATAATGTAAGGAGCTAGCATTGCTAGGCCCCACTTCGGAGATCGGGAGTTGGGATAATCAAGGTGACTCGTAGCAACATATCCGATGTGCAAAGTCACGAAGCACTCTTTTTGTTTGGCGTATGGTCACAACCAGTGGTCATGTGGGGAGGAATATGCCCGGTGCTAGTTCGCGTAGGTAAATTTCGCGAGGAACACATTTGAAAAGTTAGAAAGCCTCTGTGTGTATAATCCAATGGGAGTGATTAATTGATAATCTGATCGAAGGGTTACTGTTTCACTTTGTGAGTTCTTAACCAGTTACGATTCAGTTATACTAGCTGAATCATTGTTCTTGGGTGTTGGAGATTCACAGTGTAATGAATTAGGATAAAAAGTATAAAAAGAAAAATGTGGTGATAGAGTGAGGTTGGTCATTTCTCTATAAAATGATTTGAACTGCATGTAATGAAATTCACAGTATGAACAGAGAGAGAGAGAGAGAGAGAAAATTCAGAGATGAAGAATAGAAGTTGGATAGAGCAGAAATGGTGAAAAGAGTAGAATACACAAGAACCTAAGAGCATGAGAAGAATAGAGAAAGAGAATATGGAAAGAGACAACAAGTAGAGCCAAGAATGAACAGATGAAAGAAGATAAGAATTATAGAACAAAAGCAGAGTAAAGAAGAGAAGAATTGGAGAACAAAAGTAGAGTAAAGAAGAGCATAATTGCATAACAGAAGCAGAGTGAAAGCAGAGAAAAATTGCATAAAAGAGAAGAAATGGTAAGCATTGACATATCTGTATTATAGTAAAGTATTATTCAAGAAAATATTTATAATCAGGGTGGCAGGGTGGTGCTAGGGAGGACTGTGGTCCTCTATTATTCAAGTTGGTGCTTAAATACTGGGAGTTGTAGCTTCCATCTAGTTGTGGCTAGAAAATAGGGTGGCAGGGTGGTGCTAGGGAAAACGAAGAGTTTTCTGTGTGCAAGTTGGTGCTTGTATAAGTGAAAGTAGGTTCTTCCATCCAGTTGGTGTTGGAAATTATATGAGAAAATATGGTTCTTTCTAGTGGGTGCTAGAGAAACTTGAGGGTTGGTGCTCTCTACAAGTTGCAACTTGTTAAAGAAGAGGTTGTAGCCTCATTTTGAGTTGGTTCTCAAAGATAGAAGATGTACAGAACATAAAAGACTTCTTATTATTCTAAGAAGAAGAGGTTTTCTCCCTTTACGGGTTTCCTCATGAATATATGTCTCTGTGTATATCATATGTGTGATTGATGTTTATTATTTCTATTGTTCATGTCTTTCATAATCTTGATGATCACTTGGAGAAGATTAATAATATTTTAATAGGAATAAGATTGTTTAAGCACAGTAACAACTGATTCACCCCTCCCCCCCTCTCAGTTGTCTTAGTAATTTCAACAATTGGTATCATAACAGGTTCCTTTTATTTAAATTTAGATTAGTAATCTTAAACATGACAAGTGATGAAGGTATGTCAACCAATAATCCTCCTCTATTTGATGGAACAATTTTTTCTTTCTGGAAAGTTAGAATGAGAACATACATTATGGCCTTAGGTGTTGATGTTTGGGATGTAGTAGAGACTGGATATAAAAAACCTGTTGTGCTAGCTTCCAAAGATGATAAGCTAGAATTTAGCTTCAATGCAAAGGCAATGAATGCTATATTGAGTGGGCCTTTTGAAGCTAATTTTGTAAAGGTGATGCATCTTGAATCTGCCAAAGAGATGTGGGATAAACTTATTAGCAGTTATGAAGGAAATGAGAAAGTAAAAGGTGCCAAACTTCAGACATAGAGATTGAAATTTGAACAACTAAAGATGAATGAGGATGAAACAATTAGTAAATATTTTTTAATAGTTGAGGAGCTTGTGAATTCCATGAAGGGTCTTGGTGAGAAAATTGAAGACGCATTTTTAGTTCATAAGATTTTGAGATCTCTGCCTGATAGATTTAATCCAAAAGTTTTTGCAATAGAAAAACTGAATGATCTCAAAATTATGCCTATTGATCAACTCCTAGGAACTTTGACTGCTTATGAAATGAGGATTAGTAAAGATAAATCCATCACTAGAGAAGCATATTTTAAAGCAAACAAGAATACTAACTCGGAATTGGATGATATTGAAGAAAAAAATGTGAGAAGGTTAAAGAAAGGATCAAGCAAATACCAAGGCAAGTTTCCATTTAAATGCTTCAACTGTGGTAAGATAGGTCATTTTGCATCTAAGTGTCCTCACAAGAAAAAAGACTAGATCTCTGATGATGAAAAGCAATACAAATTTAAGAAATATAGTAAAAAGAAAAGTTTGTGTGCAAATAATGATGACTCCTCAGAAGACATAGATAACAATTCATATTGTGAAGATAAAGATAATTATTTTATGCTTATGGCCATAGGAGACCTTGATGATGAATATAAAGGAAGTGACATGAATGACAAAGAAGTTGTGGTTGATATGGAAGGTGAAATAATCAGTGACTTAGAAGAGATTGAAAGACTCAGACTTAAGAGGAGAAAACAAAAACAATTGTTGATGCAGTTTGAAAAGAATGGTAAAGAACCAAGTGAAGATTTTGTTTTGTTAAAAGTAGAATTATGAGAAGCAAAGAAAATAGAAGATATTCTAAAACAACAATTATCAGAGAAGAAAGTGAGATGTGAAGCTCTGGAAGAAGAAGTAGTGAAAGCTAGAAAAGAGTTGGAGAAGTTCCAAGCCTTGTATCACCAAAATCTGTCAAGTATCAAAGCCTTAGAAGAACTGAATAGCATATTGAGTAAACAAAGATTTCCATTGATAAAAATTGGTCTAGGTTATGAAAGTGGTTCTAGTAGCAGTCAGCCAGAAAATAAAGAATCTACTAAGATGATGAAATTTCAAGTCAAAAAACAATCAAATCATGATCATACTCTGCAAACTAAAGTTAATAAATATTAGTTTAATTCTGATCAGGAACAAAGCCAACAAAATATAAAGCAACCAATTTCAAGAGGAAGGCCAATATTCAGGTATCAAAATTTGTTCTATGGTTATTGTTATTATTGTTCTAATTTTGGTTATAAAGCTGCAAATTGTGGAATTAATTTTAGAAGTATACAACTAAGGAGGTCACAGAATGAACAAAGGTTGCAACATAGAAATAAACAGTCAGTGAGTAGACAATATCGTAACAATTATTTTGATCCATTGTATAATGAGCATGAATGTTACATTTGTCATAATTTTGGTCACAAATCCTTAGATTGTCATTTGAAGAATTACAAAGTTGATCCAAGAATAAATTCCTCAACTGAAAATGTCAAGATATGGAAAAAGAAAGAAAGTAATAAGTGTGGATTAGTGTTGTCATCCAAAATACAAAAGAACCCCTGGTATATTGACAGTGGATGTTCCAAACATATGACTGGAGACAAAAGTAAGTTTTTGTCTCTAAGTGAAAGCAAATCAGCGAATGTAACTTTTGGAAATTATGCACCTGGAAAAATAAAAGGTAAATGAATGGTAAGTCTAAGTAATGGCAAAGGGAAAGCTCAAGATGTGTTGTTGGTAGATGTTTTGAAACATAATCTACTTAGTGTCAGTCAAGTTTGTGACAGAGGATGTGAAATTGTTTTTACTTCTAAAGATTGTATAATAAAATTTGTGAATTCAGGACAACTGGTTGCAAAAGGCATAAGAACAGAAAACAATGTCTATGTTTTAAAAGAAGAAAAAGAAGAATGTCACTTAAGAAAGTATGATTAAAGTTGGCTATGGCATAGGAGACTTGGACACCTAAATTTTGATCATATAATCAAGCTTAGAAACAGTGGTGCAATAAAAGATCTTCCAAAGACATAAAATCCATATGATTCTCTGTGTAAACCTTGCCAAATAGGAAAGCTTACTCGGACACAGTTTAAATCTAAGAACTTTCCTTCAATAGAAAAAACCTCTTCAATTAGTACATATGGATTTATGTGGACCATCAAGAAAGGAAGGTACAGGAAAAGAAAACTATTTCATGTTGATTATTGATGATTATTCTAGACTAACTTGGGTTTCCTTTCTGAAGGAAAAATATGAAGCAATTGAAAAATTCAAATTGTTTAAGGCTCTGACTGAGAATCAAATAGGAAAAAGATTGAAGGAAGTAAGGTTTGATCGAGGAGGAGATTTTAGTTCATGCAACTTAAAAGAGTTTTGTGATAAACATGGGATCAAAAGAGAGTATACTATTCCAAGGAATCCACAACAAAATGGAGTAGTTGAGAGGCATAATAGATCAATTCAACAGCTGGCAAAATCTATGATGAATGAAAGGAATATTGCTCAAACATATTTGGTAGAAGCAATTCATATAGCTATACATATTCTTAACAAAGCTCATCTCATACCACAAAGTGACAAGACTCCTTATGAACTATGGTTTGGAAGACCTGGTTCAATCAAGCATTTTAAAGTCTTTGGGAGTAAGTGTTATATCAAGAATAATGATGAAAATCTTGGAAAATATGATGACAGGGATGATGAAGGTATCTTCTTAGGGTATGCTACAAACAGTAAAGGATACAGATGCTATAATAAGAGGCTGCATAAAATGGTTGATTGTATTGACATAAAAGTTGATGAAGAAATCCTGGTACGAAATGTAAGCAGTATTGAACCAACCATAGAGGATATAGTTGAATTTGAAGATGAACATGTCCAAGAATCAGAAAGAGAAGACTCTAAGCTAGATGAAGATACAAATACTCAGGAAGAATCAAATCAACAAACAGAAACAAAACCACATCTTAGAATTGTTAGAAAGAATCATCCTGAAAAACAAATAATTGGTGATATGAATAAAGGAGTTTAGACAAGAAGAAAATTGATTAAAAACTCGGAACAATCTCATGTTGTTTTCCTATGTATGATTGAACCTAAGAATATTTATGAATCCAACAATAATGACGATTGGATTAGAGCTTGATCAGATTGAGAAGAACAACACTTGGGAGCTTGTTCTTAGAATTGAAGATAAGAATGTAATAGGCTCCAAATGGGTGTTCAAGAATAAAATGAATGAACAAGGAAAAATTGTTAGGAATAAATCCAGATTGGTCTGTAAGGGGTATGCACAAGTTGAAGGACAAGATTTTGATGAAACCTTTGCACCAGTGGAAATATTGGAAGCCATCATAATGTTTCTTGCCTATGCATGTCACAAGAACTTTAAAGTATATCAGATGGATGTTAAGCTATCATTTCTTAATGGAGACCTAGAAGAAGAAGTATATACGGAACAACCTGAAGGTTTTTCACTGACAGATAATCCTAACTATTTTTGCAAGATGAAAAAGGCATTATATGGATTGAAACAGGCACCATGAGCCTAATATTATAGATTGGACAAATTTCTACATTACAAAGGGTTCAAGAAAGGTATTGTTAATAGTAATCTATACATTAAGTTTGAAGGTGATGATTTATTAGTTGTTTTGGTTTATGTAGATGACATTATTTTTGGATGTACTAAGAATCCTTATGTTCAGTGGTTTGCTAATTCTATGCAAACTGATTGTGAGATGTCCATGATAGGAGAACTGTCATATTTTCTTGGTTTTCAAATCAATCAGAGTTCTGCAAGATTATTTATCTCTCAAGAAAAGTATTTGAAAGAGATGTTGAAGAAGTTTCAGATGGAAGATTCCTCTCCTATTAGTACACCTATGGTGGTTGGTTGAAATCTCAGTAAACATGATATTTCACCTGATGTTGATCAAAGAACATATCGATCAATGATAGGCAGTCTTCTATACATCACAACATCTTGTCCTGATATAATGCAAGTTGTTGGAATGGTAGGTCGTTATCAATCTACACCTAAACAAAGTCATTTAGCAGCTGTCAAGAGGATATTCAAATATTTGAAGGGCACATTGACTTTGGTCTGTGGTATCCTAGAAATCATAATTTTCAATTAACTGCGTATTCAAATGTTGATTGGGCAAATTGTTTGGATGAGAGAAAGAGCACCAGTGGAGGTGAATTCTTCTTAGGTGATTTGTTAGTAGCATGGATTAGTAAGAAGCAGGGATCTATTTCATTATCAACTACAGAGGCAGATTACATTGTTGTTGCTACTTGTTGCACTCAGTTATTATGGATGATACAAACTCTTGCAGATTTGAAGGTAACTTATACTGATCCCATTCCAATTCACTGTGATAACACCAGTTCCATTAGTGTCTCGAAGAATCCTATTCTTCATTCAAAGACTAAGAACATACCAATAAAATATCATTTTCTCAAAGAACGGGTTACAAACAGAGTTGTTCAACTGAATTATATTCCTTCCACAGAACAAATAGCTGTATCTTTACAAAACCATTAGCATAGACACAATTTGAAAATCTTCATCAGAAGTTGGGGGTCATATATTCTTTCATCTAATGTGTTCACCTTGTCAGGTGGAGTACTTAAGTTCTTATTGAATATATGTTATATTTTTGGTGAATATAGTTATGGTCTTTCATTCATATTTGACAGGGGGAGTGTGTTTCCTTTGTCATTGATGTCAAAGGGGGAGAAGGAAAGATATTGTTGCAGAATAGAAAATTGCAGAATTGTCAAAATGCAGAACGTTGCGCAGAAATTTTCCATCAATGTCAAAGGGGGAGATTGTTGGAGAGTTATTTGTTTGATGTATTGTCAGTATTGTCATTGATGTCAACTGAGTATGGTGAAAAGGAAAGAAGGAATCGTGAGACAAAGGTTCGAAGGTTTGATCTGACTGAGAATGGTGAGAGCGGGAAGAGGCCATCTCCAAAGTCCCAAAACGCGAAGTCCTAATGAGATTTGGACCATCAGATCATAGAATGTCGTGCGACGTCGATTGAACAAGAGCCAAAATGCGAAGTCACGAAGTCTCGATTCACGAAGAGAGGATCTGAGCCATAAGATCACTGAAGGTCGTGGACCGTTGATTTGGCACGACGAAGCTTAGAGTTTCAGGAGTTGGGAGAATCGAGGTGACTCACAATAGAATATCCAAAACATGAAGTCATGAATGCCTTTTTGATTGGCATGTGGTCACAGTAAGAGATCACATCAACAAAAGATAGCGGAATGAGCTAGCGTTGCTAGGCCCCACTTCGGAGATCGGGAGTTGGGAGAATCGAGGTGACTCGCAACAACATATCCGATGTGCAAAGTCATGAAGCACTCTTTTTGTTTGGCGTATGGTCACAGCCAGTGGTCATGTGGGGAGGAATACGCCCGGTGCTAGTTCGCACAGGTAAAGTTCACGAGGAACACATTTGAAAAGTCAAAAAACATCTGCATGTATAATCCAACGGTGATGATTAATCGATAATCTGATCGAAGGGTTACTGTTTCACTTTGTGAGTTCTTGACCAGTTATGATTCAGTTATACTAACTAAATCATTGTTCTTGGGTGTTGGAGATTTGTATTGTAACGAATTAGGAGAAAAAGTGTAAAAGAAAAATGCAGTGACAAAGTGAGGTTGGTCGTTTCCCTGTAAAATGAATTGAACTACATGTAATGAACTTCACAGTATGAACAGAGAGAGAGAGAGATCAAATTCAGAGATGAAGAACAGAAGATGGACAAAGAAGAAATGGTGAAAAGAGCAAAATGTACATGAGCCTAAGAGCATGATAAGAATAAAGAAAGAGCAGATGGAAAGACACGGCAAGTGGAGCCAAGCATGAGCAGAGGAAAGCAGAGTAGAAATGCATAACAGAAGCAGAGTAAAGCAAAGAAGAATTAGAGAACATAAGAAGAGTAAAGAAGATCATAACTGCATAGCAGAAGTAGAGTGAAAGCAGAGCAGAATTGCAGAAAAGAAAAGAAATGGTAAGCATTGACATATATGTATTATAGTAAAGTATTATTCAAGCAAATATTTATAATCAGGGTGTTAGAGTGGTGCTAGGGAGGACTGTGGTCCTCTGTTATTCAAGTTGGTGCTTGAATATTGGGAGTTGTAGCTTCCATCTAGTTGTGGTTAGAAAAAAGGGTGGTAGGGTGGGGCTAGGGAAAATGAAGAGTTTTATGTGTGCAAGTTGGTGCTTGTATAAGTGGAAGTAGGTGCTTCCATCTAGTTGGTGTTGGAGATCATAAGGAGCAAATATGCTTCTTTCTAGTGGGTGTTAGAGAAACTTGAGGGTTGGTGCTCTCTACAAGTTGCAACTTGTTAAAGAAGAGGTTGTAGCCTCATTTTGAGTTGGTTCTCAAAGATAGAAGATGTAGAAAACATAAAAGACTGACTATCATTCTAAGAAGAAGAGGTTTTCTCCCTTTATGGGTTTTCTCATGAATATCTGTCTCTGTGTATATCATATGTGTGATTGATGTTTATTATTTATGTTGTTCATGTATTGCATAATATTGATGATCACTTGGAGAAGATCAATAATATTTTAATATTCATAAGATTGTTTAAGTATAGTAACAACTAATTCACCCCCCCCCCCTTAGTTGTCTTAGTAATTTCAACATAGGGTTGAGAAATTTAACGGCCAAAACTACCAGTTATGGAAGATGCAGATGGAAGATTATTTATATCAGAAGGATCTATTCCTACCATTGGGTGGAATAGAAAATAAGCCTATGGCCATGAAGGACGAATAATGGGAGGTTCTTGAAAGAAAGGAACTAGGAATGATACGACTAAGCCTGGCAGCGTCGGTGGCTTTCAATATTTCGAAAGAAAAGACAATGAAGGAGATGATGGGCACATTGGTTGAACTGTATGAAAAACCATCGACGTCCAATAAGGCATTTCTAATGAAGAGATTATTTAATATGAATATGTCAGAAGGTGGGTCTATTGCAAATCATTTAAATGAATTTAATACGATTATCAATCAACTAAGTTCTATAAAAGTGGACTTTGATGATGAGGTCAGGGCTCTTCTAATATTGTGCTCATTGCCAAAACGATGGAACGGCTTGGTCATGACTATAAGAAACTTTGTATTTGGTTCAAACACTTTAAAATTTGATGATGTTGTTGGTGTTCTCCTTAGAGAGGAAATGCGACAGAAAAGCACAGGTGAGACATCAGGTAATGCGTTGAACATGGAGAACGAGGGAAGACAAAAGGATAGAGGAAAGGGAAAAAGAAAACGTGGGAATTCTAGGAAGGGAAGATCCAAATCCAGACTGAGAAAGATAGAGTGCTAGAATTGTGGGAAGAAAGGACATCTGAAGAAAGACTGTAGAGCTCCAAAGAAACAAAGAGATGGACAGCAGGAGAAAAATTATGAAGCAAATGTAACAAGCGATATGTTACAAGATGCTTTGATTATTTCTGTAGATAATATTTTTGAGTCTTGGGTAGTAGATTCAGGGGCTTCATTTCATGCCACACCCCATATGAAACATTTTCTACATTATGTTCAAGGTGATTTTGGACAAGTTCATTTGGGTGATGATGCACCATGCAAAATTGTTGGAATGGGAAAGGTAAAAATAAATCAAAGGAATGGAAACTAATGGTTGTTGAAAGAGGTAATACATGTTCCAGATCTAAGGAAAAATCTAATTTCAACAGGGTAGTTGGAAAGTGAAGGTTGTATATCCATATTTACAAATAAGGTGTGGAAGGTCATGAAAGGATCATTAGTAATAGAAAAATGAGAGAAGGTAGGTACATTGTATTTATGCACTGGTAATATTGACTCTTCTATATCTTTAGCTTCTATAGGAGTGGATACAACATTGTGGCATCATAGGCTTGGAAAAATGAGTGAGAAGGGGATGCAGATACTTCACAAAAGAAATTTATTTCCAGATCTTAAACAAATTGATTTGGATTTATGTGAGCATTGTGTTTATGGAAAACATAAGAGAGTCATATTTCTCACAGTCGTAAAATAAAAGAAGAATAAAAGGTTAGAGATTTTTCATACGGATGTATGGGGACCAACTCAGGTATTATCTCTTGGTGGCTCTCATCATTATGTTACTTTTATTGATGATGCAACTAGAAAAACTTGGGTTTATTTCATTCAACAAAAATCTGATGTTTTTGATACTCTTAAGAAATGGAAAGCTTTGGTTGAAAATGAGATAGGAAAAAGGTTGACGTGTCTCAGATCAGATAATGGAGGTGAATATTGAAGCAAGGAGTTTAATGATTATTGTTCATACCATGGGATTCGTAGAGAGAAGACAGTTCCAGGAACACCACAAGAAAATAGTGTGTCAGAAAGGATGAACAGGACAATCATGGAGCATACAAGGTTTATGAGATTGCATGTTTGTTTTCCCTTATAGTTCTGGGAAGATGTTGTAGATATTGTTGTTTACTTAATAAACAGAGGACCTTCAAGTTCTTTGGATGGTGGAATTACAAAGGAGGCATAGACAGGTAAAAGGGTAAACTATTCCTTTTTGAAGACTTTCGGTTGTGAAGCATTTGTCCATATTGATAAAAAAAAATAGAACAAAGCTTGAGGAAAAATACAAGAAGTGTACCTTTATTGGATACAGTGTTAATGATTTTGGTTATCGCTTATGGGATTATGAAAATCAAAAAATCATTAGGAGTAGAGATGACATATTCAATGAGAAGGTCATGTACAAAGATCATTTGCAGGGAAAGAAACAGGAAAAAGAAAAACCAGAATACACAATGCTTGATGAGATCACTGAAAAAGAAATTCTAAAGGTACCAGAAAACCAAAATGTACAAAAACAGGAGGAGAAAGTACCTCAAACTCCTGCAAGTGTTGTTAGAAGATCTACCAGGTTAAGTAGACCCCCTGAATGATACTTTCCTTTATTGTATTATTTATTGTTGACTGGTTTTGGTGAACCAGAATGTTATGAAGAGGCAATGCAGGTAGACACCAAAAATAATTGGGAGCAAGGAATGAAAGAGGAAATGGATTCCCTGGTAAATAACTAGACTTGGGATTTTGTTTGGTTGCCTGCAGGAAAAAGAGAATTGTAGAATAAATGGGTTTACAAGTTGAAGGAAGAAGATGGAGGAAAAAAGAGGTACAAGGCTAGACTTGTTGTAAAGGGGTTTGCACAAAAGAAAGGTATAGATTTTGATGAAATATTTTCTCCTGTTGTTAAAATGACTTCAATTAGGACTATTTTAAGTCTTGTGCCAATAGAATATTTGCATCTTGAATAGTTAGATGCAAAAATAACTTTTCTCCATGGGGATTTGGATGAAAAGATTTATATCCAGCAACCACAGGGGTATGAGGTCTAAGGGAAGAAGAATTTGGTATGCAAGTTGAAGAAGAGATTGTATGGCCTAAAGCAAGCTCCAAGGCAGTGGTATTTGAATTTTGACAGGTTTATGACAGAACATGGCTATAGTAGATGTCATTATGATCACTATGTTTATTTTAAAAGGCTAGAAAATGGAAGCTATATTACATTCCTATTGTATGTAGATGACATGCTTGTTATAGGGTCTAATATGGAGGATACAAATTTTCTCATGAAGAAATTAGATAATTCATTTGTGATGAAGGATTTGGGTGTTGCAAAGAAAATACTTGGTATGAGAATAACAAGAGATAGGAAAAATCACAAATTGGCATTGTCTCGGGGTGAGTACATAGAGAAGATGTTGGAGAGGTTTAGAATGCAAAACCAGTTAGTACACCTTTGGATAGCCATTTCAAATTAACTAAGGAAATGTGTCCTAAGACACAGGAGGAGATAGAATACATGTCTAGGGTCCCATATTCATCAGTAGTTGGAAGCTAGATGTATGTGATGGTTTGCACAAGACCAGATATTGCACATGTAGTGGGAGTTGTGAGCAGGTATATGAACAATCCAAGTAAAGAACATTGGGAGGAAGTAAAGTGGATTCTCGGGTATTTGAGAGGTATTGTTACTCATGCATTATGTTTTGGAGGTTCAGACATTGTTCTACAGAGATATGTTGATTCAGATATGGCAGGTGATAAATATAGTAGGAGGAGCATGGAAGGGTATGTTTTTATTGTAGGTGGAACAACAATAAGTTGGATTTCAAAACTACAAAAGGTTGTTTCACTTTCAACAACAGAAGCAAAATATGTTGCTTCTACAAAGGCTAGTAAAGAAATGATTTTGTTACAGAGGTTTATGGAGTGGGAAAGAAGAAGCAGAATAGTAGGTTGTAATGTGACAGTGAGAGTGTCATTCATATTGCAAAGAAATCATCCTTCCATTGGAATATTAAGAATATACAGCTCAGGTACCATTCCATACGATTTGTCTTGGAAGATGGACATTTGAAGTTGGAAAAGATACACACTAGCCAGAATCCTGCAGACATGTTAACTAAGGGAGTAACCAGGGAGAAACTGAGTTCCTGCTAAGTTTCAGTTGGTATTCAAGCATGAAGGTGAAGATGAGGAATTTTCTAGGTCCAAGAAGGATCATAGTCTAGAAGATACAATAGCAGTGGAGTTGTTGAGATCAGTCTCCCAGTGGGAGATTGTTGGTTGTGGAGCCTGATTATATTCTTAATTCAGAGGTCTTTGTTTTCAACCGTGTTTATACCCCATGAAGACTTTACACCCTGGAAGAATGTACACTCCTCCACGTAGAAGAGTGTAGGGGGGGTTACCCCCCTTGCAGGGTTTGGGGGAAAGAGGACCCCGGGAGAGGGTTTGGGGACAAAGCATTCGAAGGAAAAATTGCCTTGTAAATGTATATTGTAATTTCATAGTAAATCTGGACCATTCATTATAAGTTTGCAGATCTGACAGTAGAAGTTATGTTATGATTTTTTTCCCTAGAAGGAAACCCTCTTTTATGAGGGAAATGTATTGTGGCTATGTATCATTGTGGATATTGTATTCCGAGTGAGGAGATTGTGAGAGAAAGAAGAGCAAGTTACAATGGGTGTGTTGTAGGTTGTATCCCTTCATTTGTTGGATAATAATAAAGGAAGGACCTGACAATTTCACTGGTGGACGTAGCCCACACTGGGTGAACCATGTATATATGTGTCTCTATTGTATTGTCTATCTTCTTTGTTTTATTTCCGCATTTGTTGTATTTTATTGCTCTGTGATGCTATTTTTCTAACATCTTATTGTATATGAGCATGTCATCTAGATACACCACTAGAAAAGTATTGGTGAAAGGTCATAGGATATCGTCCATCATCCTCATGAAAGTTCTTAGATAATTTCTCAAACCAAAGGGCATGACAAACCATTCAAAAATACCTTATTTTGACTTAAAGGTGGTATTCCATACATCTGTATGTTCTATGGGTACCTAGTGGTAGCTAGAATTCATATCAATCTTACTGAAGTATTTGGCCCTCTTGAGCTAATCAAGGAGATCGCCGATTATGGGAATCGGGTATTGGTTCCTGACTTTGATTTTATTTAAGGCCTACTAATCAATGCAGAGTCTCCTGGTCTCATCTTTCTTCTGCACCAACATGATTAGTATCCCACAAGGCAATGATATGGGATAGATGTTCCCCTTTTGGAGTAGTTCTTGGATATGTCGCTCCATCTCCTCATTCTCTAAAAGAGAGAAGTGGTAGACTGGCCCATTGGGAAGCGGTGCGTCGAGGGTCATATCGATGGGATGCTTGACCTTAAAGTGCATAGGTACCTCAATAGGTGAGGATAAGATATATTTGTAATATACCACGACCTTGTCCACTTGCTTCTATTGTGTGGATAGGTCAGTCGTGGGGCCCTAGATGTGGTTGCAATATTTCGCTCACTCTGAGAGTGAATCATGAAGAAGATAAAATTCCTGGTCTGAGAGATGGCCTTCTTGCATTGCTTGGCAAAGATCAAGGAAATAGCACTAGGTGGTACTACCTTGGGTATCCTGTATAATTTCTTGTTCAAAGTAATAATAACACTGCGAGGCCTAGACTCATATAAAGCATGAAATTTCCATAAATAAGGTTGGCCCAAGAGAACATTACAAAATTCAAGAGGAGAAACATCAGACAATACCTCATCTTTGAAGGGATTGATGTCACATGACAGGATTCACTTTTTTCTAACGTGGAGATCGCTTGCTTGGCGGAGCCATCTAATGGTGTAGGGTTTTGGATGAGGCTCCGTCGGTAGGGCTAGCCGCTTGACGACTTCTTCTGAGATGAGGTTATTCTAGCTACCGCTATCAATGATAAAGTGCAACAGGGTGTCATTTACCCACATATGTGAATGAAAGAGGCGCTCGCCTTCTTCTGGCTCGTCTGGTTCATCGGGATGGACCTTGGTGGTAGCAATGGTGGTACTGGGTTCCGTGTCAATGATTTGTCTCCCCCTTTCTGGTTCTGACTTAGAGTCATAATCCACATCTGATTCAAAGGCTTTCACCTCATCCACCAACGATTTCTTGGAGAAGAAATCAATAGTGCTATGCCAGGGGCTCTTATGGAAGTCGCACCATTTCTTGGTATATTTCTTTTTCTTTCTGGTGTCCTTATTTGATTTTGGCCTAGACTGGTTGTATTAAGGTTGTTTGTCTTTTCTTTGTCATTTTTTCTACAAGTTGGGGCTTCCCTTTACTTCCTTTTGATGTGCGGGTTCCCAGGCCCAAATTTCTGGGCCTTTTGTTTAATCTTTTGCTCGATTTTAACGACATATCGATAGGTCGCACCCAAGGACGAGATGTCAAAAAAATCCATTTCAGCATGGATGTATCTATGCAGACCACCATGATACTTGAGAACCATATGTCACTCGGAATATTTGATACCCATCTTGGTGCGCAGGGTGTGGAAGATATTTGTGAACTCTTTTCTTGGTCTCTTTCCTGCTGCAGTGTGGTCCATATTGTATACATGTCGTCATAGCTTCCAACATGGTAGTATTGTTCCTTGATAGCATCCCTGAAGGACTCCTAGGTGACCTCAAATATAAGTAATGAGGGTTCCTCTATTTCCTTTTGCTCAAAGAAAGTCTCCCACCAATCTTTGACATGGGGAATGGCTATGAGGAGCACAAACGTAATCTTTTCTCTATTCAAAAAGTTATGGACAAAAAAATATCCTTCTAGCAGATTCAACCATTTGTCTACAACATCTGCATATATCTGGCCTTAAAATATGGGAATATCAAATTTGATTTATACCTTGAAGGGGGTGACGCCTCCATTCGAGGAAGATGTGTCACCTGTTGGTAGTCGTCGAAGGATTTGCGCAAAACTATCCATTATTTCGTTCCTCTGTTGCATGAGGGATTCCTCAAGCAACATTTTGAAAGGATATCTTGTCTCATCGTATTTATTTTCTCCTACCATGAGAGGTCTCTTGGGCATACAAGAGATTTTTTCCTCAAGAGAAACAAGCTCGAGACCCAATTCTTTGTATCCTAACCTCGTCAGGGACATGCATTAAGAATGATAAGGAGCATACAACTTTGATACCACTGATCCATATTTTATGAGTAGAAGGAAAATGAATACAGATTATTATTATTCTTAACACAGAGACACAAGAATAGCAGAGATACAATAACATAGATACAATAAAATTGGTTTCTATTCAATAAGAAAATGTGTTGAAACTATAAAATGCAATGGAAAACAAGCTTGCTAGAATGGTGGCGGCTTATCTCTGAGTAGATATGTAATGGCTACACTCATTCGCAAGAATATGGTTACAATGCGGCTCTCCAAGCATTTTTTCAATAAACAGGAATGAAAAAACCCTAGACATCCAAAAACCTAACCCTAGGAGATGAAGCGTCAAAAGTCATGTGGGCCCCGTTGGGGTAAGCTAGTACATCAACTTCTCGAGGTCGTATCTTTTGCATATGATATCCTTTTTAGGCACACGATACGTCATTGGAAAGGTATATCCGAGGACTACACATGTTTTCATTTAGGTCCTCAAAATGACCCCAGAAGTTAGGGACCCGAAAACTAGGAAAAAACTGCCAAACTGGAAAACTACCAAAATTAGTCAGTTGGAATAGGTGGGAGGCCACCGACATCCATATGGATCATCGCGAGTCCATGAAATGGTTAAATTTTTGTATTTATCGGTCAGACTTGTATGGATGGATTGTTAAATAGTTATGATTTTGCAATTCCATGATAAAGGAAAAGGAAACTAAGTGTTGGCAGCAGGCTTGTGAAATAATAAAAGGTGCATCTATGATTCTGCCATTCGCGAACCCACCAAGATATAGGAAAGTGACTAAGTATTATACAATATGTATGCCACGGAAAATAAAAGTATGTATTGTATGACATGAAATTCTTGTGGGATCAAAAAAAAAAATTAAGTATGGAAGAGTGAAAGAAAACAAATGTATGGGGTTCAACAACTGGCTTCAACTGGGGATGATAACTCCCTGTGGGTTTTCAATAATACAGAATCTAAAGACCATATGCCTTGATTTTTTGGGGAAATGGATTCAAGAATATGAGAATATAAAAAACAAATAAATCAAATTATGTATAATCAGAAAGAACTTTGATCAAGTGAAAAAAAAATTAAGTTATTTCCCATTTACTGGCAACATTAATGTTGTCCCTTTCATATATTTGAGCATGTAAGAATTATATCCCAATTTTTTTGCAAATATATAAGGCCCAATCCATAATGCCTCAAACTTTGTGTGCATGAAGGATTTGCCTTTAGCTTCATTCCAGCGTAATACCAATTCCCCTTTCTGAAATTTTTTTATTGTTGTACTTTGATCAAAATATAATTTGACACTTTGTTGTCTTTGATCCATTTTATGTAATGCCTCATTTCATTGTTCATTCAGTCTGATGAGTTGGTTATACCTTTTCTGTAGTGGTGAGAATTCTTCAAAATCCTCAATATTTATTGTATATGCTAAGGCATTTATTTCTAGATTGATTGGCATTCTTGTCTCTTTTCCATACACTAGATTATATGGAGATGTACCAATACTGTCTTTTGGTGTCAACCTACTTGCCCATAGTGAATTTGTTAGCTTTAAATGCCAATTCTTATGATTTATATCAATAGCATTTTTGAGGATTTGAATTAAAGTTTTATTTTTTTATTCAACCAACCCATTTCGTTGAGGATAACAATTATATGATTGCCCCATTAAAATGCCAAATTCTCCATAGAACTTTGAAATTTTTGATCCAACGAAAATTGATCCATTATCTGTGATAAATTTATTAGGAACTCCAAATCTTGATAAAATATTATCCTTAAGGAACTTTATAAGTTCATTTGAATCAAATTTCTTTAATATTATTGCTTCTTTTGATTTTGTGAAATAATCTGTAGTAGTAAGAATATATAAATGTCCTTTACTTGATTTTGGGTTTATTTGTCCAACAACATCTAGTCCCCATTGTGCGAAAGGTTCATCTATTGATACATGTTGCAAAGGCATCGATGATCTTTTCATTTTCCCTGAAAATTTATAACAAGATAAGCACTTTCTTGTTTCTATATATGAATCTTTGAAGATTGTTAACCAATAATAACTAGCCCTTAGTATATTATGTGTAGTAGTTGTTGGTGTGAAATGGCCTCCACAAACCCGTTCATGAAATTATTTAATTAATTCTTAACATTTTGTTTCATCCACACATCTTAACAACATTCCATCAAAATTTCTTCAAAACAAAACTTGAGCAATTAATATATATTGAGTTGATTTCATTTGCAGAGTCCTCCTTTCTTTTCATGACATTCCATTTGGAAATTGCCCGTATTTTAAATAAAAAAATAATATATTTATACCAATAAGAATTTGATGTTGATCCTCATGTTGTAATTGACACACATCCATCTAATGAATCATTTCCAACATTAAGCTTACAAATTCCATGTCCCTTAATTACATGCAATGGTTTGATCTCAATGTCATACTCCTGGATTTTTGCAATCCAATTAGACTATTTTGCTTATCTTAACTACTAATTAAGGAGCATTCTTACTAGAGAAGAAGCAACATATGTTATAACATGAGATGATAAAATACAAGTCTTGAAGTGAGCTACTACCTTTACTAATGAAAACGCCTAGTTTTCTATATATGAATATTTCAATTCGTAATCATGCATAGTTTTTCACACAAAGCTTATAGGGAGTTCTTCTCCTTTATTATTTTTTTTGTGTTAAAATTAAGGCAATAGTTGCTTCTAAAGCAAAAGAGTATATGATGAAATCTTTATTAAAATATTGACTTATTAGATCATTTGAGATGACATGTTTGATGTTATTGAAGGCCCTTTGAATATTATCATTCCACTTGAATCTTTGATCTTTTTTTAGAAACAGATTTTTCGGTTATACTATTGTTGCATAATCTAGCACAAATCTTCTTACAAAGATAATTTTACCAAAAACCAACTGAACTCCCTTCTTTGAAGTTGTTGAATTCAATTCATTGATTTCTTTTATTCTTTTAGGATTCATATAAATCCCTTCCTTGCTGATTATATGTCGTAATATTTTTCCTTTAGAAACAACAAATAGACACTTCTTGGGATTTTAAGATATTCCAAATTTTCTACATCTTTCGAAAACTTCTCTTAAATGACCGATGTGATATTCTCTTATTTTGGAATATGCAGTAAAATCATCCTAGTAGTCAGCAATAAATTTACTAATCAAATCTTGGAAAGCATGATCCATGGCCCTTTCGAAAGTTACTCCAGCGTTCTTTAATCCAAAAGGCATTCAAACATATGCATATGTCTCCCATGGTGTTATCAATGCAGGTTTTAGTCTATCCTCCTCTGCAGCGAGAACCTGATTGTAACCTGAAAATCCATCTAGAATAGACATGAGAGTTTAACCAATTACTTAATGTTGTAGTAACATTTCCATATTTGGAAAAGGATAGTTTTCCTTTATACTTGCTTTATTTAGATCTTTGAAATCAACACAAAATCGAATTTCTCCACTTTTATTTCTTACAACCATTTGGATTAGATAACCACTATGAATGTCTTGATTTTGTATTTTTGAGTAACATGATTTATAACTAGTTCAGAATCACCATTTACAATCAAATGTTCAATTTTCATTTCCAAAGCTAAAATCATCCCTTGGATCAGTGCCTCATATTCGGATTCATTGTTTGTGCAAGGAAATTCTAGCCTGATAGCATGTGGATATATAATTTGATTAGGGATCTTAAATATAACTCCAACACCATTCCCAAAAATTGAACATGTGCCATCAAAATACATTCTCCAAAATCCTTTGAATGATTTTTCCTCCTGATTTTATGAGATATCATCCTGTTCTTGGTCCTGCGCGACAAAATTCCCCATGTCGGCATCGACATAGCCTTGCATCAATTCATTGTATTTCTTCTTGAAAGAGAAAGGTTCCCTTGGTTATTGTGGAACTCTTATCATTGTCCCATCCTTATTTGGTAACAACATGCAACTCTTTTCATTCATGTTGTACCCCCCTATCATTGCAGACCAATCCCTTCCAAGAACTACTACATAAGATGGAGGAAGATCAATAACTGTAATTGTGAAAATAGTTGTAATGTGTGGAGCAGTAGTAATCCAAGCATAGGAATATTTGATTTCTCCATATGCAGGGACTTTTCTTGAGTCTATGGCATAAATAATCTCATTGTTTCATAATATTTTGTGCAACTCATCCCCAGTGCTTCCATGACTGATAATGACATGATGTTCTTTGTATCTCATGTATCAACCGTGCAATTATGAAGAACAACATCATGATTTTCTATTGAGATATAAAAAGGTGGGACCTTACCTTTCGTTCTATTTAAGTTACTCTATTCTTGGATTGAACCAGATGCAACATCTTCCATTCTATGAATTGATTCATCTAAAAGTTTAAGAATATTTTGCCTCTACTGGGGAATTTTCACGACTTCCATAAATGGCAAAGTAATTCTCAATTTTGAAAGATCAACTATTATATTATATTTCATCTACGGAGAATTATTTGATTGATTCACAATCAACTGATGCCTACTATTTTTTGTTCCACTTGGCCTCACTTTTTCTCTTTCTTTGTCCACATTTTCTTTTTCTTTTTCCAAATCATCCTTTGTTTTTTTTATTTGCTTGTGCTCTTGTCTTCACAACATTATCTTGCAATATATTGTTTTCTTCATTTTATTCAAATATATACATGGATGAATCACATTCATCCATTTGTACATATTAAACAATTTCTTCTTGAATATAATCAATCTCTTTATTAAAATCTTGATCTTCAAAAACATCTTCTAGTATTACAACATTTAGATCCGTTTCTCTTGATTCTCTATGTCTATATTCATTGGTGGTACCATCACCTCTGTTCCTTTTTTCTTGAATTGGATTTCTTGTTTTCTCAGACATTCTTGGATTAGAAATAAAATTTTCATTTCTCCCCAATATTGTTATTTCATTTTTCATTTGTTGGATAGTCTGATTCATCTGAGCTATCTCCATTCTCTGTTTAGTTTCTTTTGTTGTAGTAGGATCATTCTTTATATTTGTGATAGTTCGTTTGAATAAAACTCCTCCAACTCCTTGATTTTCACTATGACATGTTTTATGATCTTCATTTCTCCTTGAAATTGAAGCTTCATTGTTTGAAATGGTCAAATTGTTCATTTGTCTTTGGGATGTCAGGGTCAATGCATGTTTCCAACATAATCTCTTCCATTTTTGTTTCATTTTCCATTTCTTCATGTAAAGTTTCAATTTGGGAAGCTCGAATTGCCAACTTTACATTAGAAGGCATCACACTCTTATAACACCCAAGTATCACAAGAAAATTAGGATTTTGTTCTGTTAGAAAAACAGGACCGTGGAGCAATAAAATAAAACAAATGCGGAAACAAAACACAAAAGATACACAATACAAGAGAGACACAGATTTACGTGGTTCACCCAGTGTGGGTTACGTCCACCAGAGAAATTGCCAGGTCCTTTCTTTATTATTATCCAACAAAATGAAGGGATACAACCTACAACAAAACCCGCTATAACTTCCTCTTCTTTCTCTCACAGTCTCCTCTCTCAGAATACAATACTCGCCAACATACATAGCCGCAATACATTTCCCTTATAAAAGAGGGTTGCCTTCTAGGGAAAAAAACCCTAACATAATCTCTATCATTAGATCTGCGACCTTATAATGAATGGTCCAGATTTACAATGAAATTACAATATACTTTTACAAGGCAATTTTTGCTTCAGAGGCTTCGCCCCCGAACCCCCGCTGGAGGCCTGCTTGCCCCCAGACCCCCTAGGCGGGGGGATAGCCCCCCTAGACCCCGCAAAGGGGGTACCCCCACTCTGTACTCCCCCACATGGAAGAGTGTACATACTTCTGGGGTGTAAATACTTCATGGCATATAAACATGGCTGAAAGTAAAAGACCTCTAAATCAGGAAGATAATCAGGCTTCACAACCAACAATCTCCCACTTGGAGACTGATCTCAACAAATCCACCGCTGTTGTATATGATGGACTCTGAACCTTCTTGGACCTGGAAAATTTCTCATCTTCATCTTCATTCTTGAAGACCAACTGAAACTGAGCAAGAACT
>ML777167.1:544425-567368 GCA_009831015.1 Picea engelmannii | reverse complement strand
CCATGAACAAGCCATTCCAACTTTCTGGCAATGAGCACAAGATTAGAAGAGCCCTAACCTCATCATCAAAGTCCACTTTTACAGAACTTAGTTGATTAGTAACCGTATTAAATTCATTTAAATGATCTGCAATAGACCCACCTCCCGACATCTTCATATTAAATAATCTCTTCATTAGAAATACCTTATTAGACGTTGAGGGTTTTTCATACAATTTGGCCAATGCGTCCATCAAACCCTTCGTTGTCTTTTCTTTCGAGATATTGAAATCCACCGACGCTGCCAAGCTCAGTTGTATCGTTCCTAGAGCCTTTCTTTCAAGAATCTCCCATTCTTCATCCTTCATGGCCACCGGCTTCTTTGCTACTCTGCTCAATGGTAGGAATAGATCCTTCTGATATAAATAATCTTCTATCTGCATCTTCCATAACTGGTAGTTTTGGCAGTTAAATTTCTTGACCCTAAACTTTCCATCTTCCAACATTGCTCCCACTTGAACCAGGAACCCTCTTTTCCAGCGAGTTACCTTATGCTCTGATACCAGTTGTTAGAAAAAAGGGACCATGGAGCAACAAAATAAAACAAATGCGGAAACAAAACATAGAAGATACACAATACAAGAGAGACACAGATTTACGTGGTTCACCCAGTGTGGGCTACGTCCACCAGAGAAATTGCCAGGTCCTTTCTTTATTATTATCCAGCAAAATTAAGGGATACAGCCTACAACAAAACCCGTTGTAACTTCCTCTTCTTTCTCTCACAGTCTCCTCTCTCAGAATACAATACTCGCCAACATACATAGCTGTAATACATTTCCCTCATAAAAGAGGGTTGCCTTCTAGGGAAAAAAACCCTAACATAATCTTTATCGTTAGATCTGCGACCTTATAATGAACGGTCCAGATTTACAATGAAATTACAATATACTTTTACAAGGAAATTTTTGCTTTGGGGGCTTCGCCCACGAACCCCTGTCGGGGGCCCGCTTGCCCCCAGACCCCCTAGCTGGGGGGATAGCCCCCCTGGACCCCGTAGAGGGGGTACCCCCCCTATGCACTCCCCCACGTAGAAGAGTGTACATACTTATGGGGTGTAAATACTTCATGGGGTATAAACACAGATGAAAGTAAAAGACCTCTAAATCAGGAAGATAATCAGGCTCCACAACCAACATGTTCCTCTGGAATTTTATTGAATGTCTTGTAAAATCTTGTATTGAAATCTCAATTTTTTTCATTCTTTTTAAGACATATCTGAGTAAATTGTGTAAGAAGAGTATGATATTCCATCGAGGGAGAATACATATTCAAAAACATATTTTCAAGACCATCAAATGATCCAATTGATCTTGTAGGTAAGGATGTATACCATTCGTATGCTTGACTAGTTAATGTCTAAAGAAAAAATCTCACCATTACATCATCATATTCTATTAGGTGAAAATCACACATATCCAAAAATAAATCCATATGTATTTTAGGATGTATTGCTCCATCACCTGAGAATACTAGAAATGTTCCTTGCAAGAGAGTTGGAAGTTGATGTTGTTCTCTGCGAAGGTTAAGAGGGAAATATCTAACCTGTCTTCTTAGATATCTTCTTTCATGCATTTCTTCATGTCTTTTTTCACATATTTCTTCATGTATTTCTCCATAGTTTTCATCTCTATCACCCATGAATGAACCCTTTTCTTTTTTTTCCCTTTAGTTTATGGAGTATGAAATTGTTTACTAATTCTTTTGATCATCTGTCCCTTATATCCTTCCTGTTTCAATTTCTATTTTTCCGTTGGACTCTTCAAATATGTTTGTATTCTCTTCTTTGTCTTCTAAGAATTTCTCTTTCTTCTTCTTGGACAAGGGTTTGCCAAGATATTTCCAATTTTTCTTGATTTTGGGTTGTTTCCAACACAAGATTATACAATTTATGCAAAATACTTCTTTGATTTCCCAATCCAATTTCTAACTAAGGTTGATTAGGTTGAGGCTAAGTCATAAGGAAATTTGGTCTGAAACCAACTTTTTATGTTCGTTAGCCCCAGTATGGTTGCCAAAAATGTCGATGTTTGAATCTGTTAAGACTGAAACAACAACCTCAAGAGGATATTAGTCCCCTTGTGTTTTTATAAAGGTGGTACTCCTCTTTAAATTCTTAAAATATTTTCTTTTAAATTTCAATGAAAAGACGTAGGATATTTATTTATAGAAAAACCCAAAACTTTATCGCTCAACAAAATTTTGAATGACATAAAATATAGGAGTTCATGAGAAATGGATCAAGAACCTTAAGCGTCACATTTGTTGGAAATAAATAACAGAACCTCTCACATCCATCAAAGTTTTAGATATTTTTTATCACATTCAAAAATAAAAGGAAAGAGAAATTTGAAAGAGTATTCCTTATTGAGATCAAAAAAAGAATTTGATAAGATGATTTTAAATATCTTATACTCAAAACTCAGAGTTATAAAATACAGTCAAAGCCAACTCCAAAATATTTCCACAAGATTTCTCAAAAATGATAAAGTCTTTTACAATTCTTAGAAATTTAAAAGGAATTTGTCCATAAAAGGATTGGAATTGGGGCTCCTATGGATCATGAAATCTTTACAAGAAAGATGAATAGGAGAATCTAAGTCTAGGATAAATCACGAACAACAAGTTCTGGAAAGAAGAAGAAAATAATTTATCAGAATTTTGTTATATCTTTCTAACCAAAGAATAAATACAACTAGATGAATTATGAAAATGAAGGAAATATGTGATCAGTATGGGCTTACTGTGATGGAGTCTCTCCCTTTCATTTGCTTGCTGATGTGCCTTTTGTATCCTTGTTTTTTTCATTTGTATTACTAGGATTAACTACTTCCGTTGGAGTTTCAGAAATTTTGATTAAAGATTTGTTTAACCATTCTTGAATATATTCTCTTAAGGGAGAAATGGTCACTTATTGCTTGAATTTGATATTAAATAATTCACTTTCAATTTCTCTAAGATCAATTGATAAATTTTGTAATATAGTCTCAATATCTTCATTTCTATTTGTATATTCCACAAGCCAACTATCAATATCATCATAAGTATATTCCACTATACTATCAAATTTTTCTGCTAAAAATATTTTCAAAGTTTCAATTTTTTCCTCAAATTATTGTCTAGTCATGAGAAATGAATTTGATATCAAATTTGGATCTGGCACTTCAATATTAGTACCTTCAATATCTAGCCCATTCACTTTTGAATATGCCTCCATCTTTTCATGTGATAATTCATTAAGTTCATTTAATAATCCTCTTAATATATTAATCCTTTGAATCCAACATGCTTTAATTGCTTTATACAGCTTTGAAAATCCAAATCTTCGTGTTTTCTTCTATGTTCTGTCATTGTCGAGACTTTTGAAACAAACATAGAAACATCATATATAAAGAATACTTCATCATTTGTTAGGTCTATATTCAAATATTATTTTGTATTTTGTATTATGATGCCGATAGAAGAAAAACTTTTTGCTAAGTCCCATATATCTAAATAAGTGACATTCTTTTTTTATATTTTCTTCCAAAAAATGTCGAGTGGCATTAAGTAAACTTGAAACTCCTTTCAATATTAGACTTGAATCAAGGGTTCTCGAAATTTTCTGCTAGGCTAGACCATGGCAACAAGGGTGGCTAATATAGGTGGAGGCATCAAAGTTGCTTCCAATTCTTTTATTCTTTCTTTAAGCCTGGAATTTTCCTCTTCCATGTCAATTATGGAGACATCTAGTGCATCTCCTGTAACCTTGTGGATTGAATATAATTTTGATGGATGCATATCTCTAAGATAAATGGTTGACAGAGATTTTCCCTTTTTATTCTTCAAAGTTATTTCAAAAATTAACTTCTTGGAAAATTTATCAAAAAATGCATTTTGTACAGAAAACGTTTCTTCATATTAAAAAATTTCATCCTCGATAGCAAGTTAAGAAGCAAATTGTATATTATCTTGTATCTACTCTTCTTCATCAGGAAAATGGATATTTTCAATATCAACATCTAAATCGATGTATTCAAAAGAAATATTATTTTCAGGTATGTTTTATTCTTCCCCTTCTTGTTGAGAATTGGTTCTTTTCCTTTTTACTTTCAATTTATGAGGGTTTTCCAAATTTCTTCGAGGGTTTTTCTCTCCATTGTCACCTGAATTATTATTTGAGGATTTGCTTTGTTGATTTGTTTCAAACTGAGAATTTATTTAAGGTAAAACACTTCTATGAGAAACAACAGAATATTGGGAATTTATTTCACCTGATGATCTTCATCTTTGCTTATAATTTTATGTAGTACTTACAATAGTCTCTATGTCACCAAACATTTTCTTAATACGCTAAATAGGAGAGTCATGACAAAATCCTTCTTCTTCTCCAAATATAAGGGTATTAGCTAGTGCAAGACTAATTCCAACTAATACCATGTGATTATAAAAGAGGTGATTAGGATCAAACCCCTTAATTTCTTCTACAAATTTTAAATTATATTGGTCAAAATACGAAGCAAACTCATCAATTTTTTCAATTCCTCTCAACAAAACTTTACCCAATTTCCAAGGAAAAGGAATAAATTGTTTTTTTCCTTTTTTCATAGAAAACATGAAACTAGAACTTATATTTTCTTTCTACCTCTATGATAAATAGTTTATCCGAAACATAATAAGGAAGAAAAAGAGGTTTCTCATGAGAACATAAAATCCTGACAATTTTGTAATCATCCATTTTCTCCAGAACTCTCCTTGTGTTTAGAAAAGAAGATGTTTCCAATGAAATTCTAGAAGTATCTTCTCCAAAGAGAATTTTTTTTAATACAGATAAAAAATCATTACAAACTTCATAAAAATGATGAACAAACTTTTGTATCCACAGGGCATGATACCACATGGTCATGGGATCGACCTTGGAATTTACCCTCTTTCCAATACTCAGACCTTTAAAAATATAATAGTATGTAATGGAAAATATCAGATAAGAATCCATGTAGAACTTCTTCCCACTCTTAAAATTTATTATTTGTGTAGAGACTTCATTAGATATAATTTTCACCCAATTGAAGACAACATTTTCATGGACTGTAAAATGTAGAATATATAGGGCCAACTGAGGAATAGTTACAATAGACTATTGACTAGTGATTCTAGTAAAAAGCCAAGAAATTTATCAATAAGGGTCTTTCAGAGAATTCTCTTGAATCCTAGATAAATCTTGTGGAATTTCTATTGGGTCTACAAATAATCTTGTAGGATCTCTATTCCATTATTTCTTCCCTTAAGAAAAGTTCTAGATTCATCTCCTTTATAAGTGAGATTCAACTCTAGTAATTTCAACAATTTTTTGAAGACTGGTGGCACCAATGAAACATGGGAACTATTATGTAATGGAATCATCCTTCTATTCTGAAAAACAATTATCTACGCACCAGGTGACTACTTCTGTACAGTCAAAAACTTCAAGAACACAACCAGCATGAGCTATTCCTGACGTCCAAATTCTATTACTAGCTTTGTCTGGCAATGTTGCATAATACCAATAGGACCTTGACCAGTTATAATTATGGTCTTGTATAGAGAACATATTCAAAGTATCTATGTATAATTGTTGTTTTCTCTTGGACATCTTCACCAGGTTGATGAACTTCCTTGTAACACTTCTTAGAACAATAATAAGATCTTATTTGATAATAATACTTAAGTTCTATTTTCGATGGATGAATTAATAATAAGTAATTGCCTCGAGAAATATGCCATTTAATAAAGGCCTTTTCAAAATTCAATTTAACAGTTAATTCCATAGAATCAATATTAAATATAACTCAAGGAGTGTGAAAGAGATAAGACACATCATGGTGGGGATTCAAATATGGAAGAAATATTTAAACGAGACCATGAGTCCATGAGTCTGTGAAAAGTTGATTTGTTTGCCAGTCCAGTGGTCTTTGTCCTAGGGTTGGAACGGGAGCTCCTCGAAAGTCTCATGGAAGTCGGTCCAACAGTTGAGTAAGTAGATTATGTCAATTATGCAGTTGTTTATTCTGTTGATTAAGTTAATCCAATCGATGAAGCAGTCGTTTCAGTGGTTGATCCTGACCCAGTCCTAGAGGAATTATTGCCTGAGCTACTCACTCCTTGCACGACATAGCCTAGCAATAGTACTGATCCAGTTGCTTATCGTCGTGCAGGGAGGAGAAAGGAGGGGAAGAAATACCAGAGTGAGATAGCTCTGCCTAGCTAACGATTGAGGGGAAGAAATAAATCAATTGGTATTAATTGATTAGACTTGTATGGATGGATCGGTAAAGAGTTATGAGTATGAAATTCTGCAAGTCCACAATAAAGGAAAAAGAAATTAAGTGTTGGCAATGGACTTGTGAAGGAATAAAATAAGCATCTATGAGTCTTCCACCCATGAACCCGCCAAGATATAGGAAAGTGGCTAAGTATGATACAATATGTAGGCCACATAAAAGAAAAGTGTGTATTGTATGACATAAATTCTTGTGGGATCACAAAACAATTTTAAGGAAGAGTGAAAGAAAATAAATGTATGGGGTTCAACAAGGAGTAACAACTATATGAAAACCCTTCCAAACATTTATTTGGGTTTAATAAGGGGAATATATGGTTCATATTGTATCTCGTGAAAGAGTTAAATTAAACACTAACAAAAATAAAGCTATGATGGAATGGCCAATTCCCAAAACCTTGAATAATCTTAGAGAATTCTTAGGATTGATGGGCTATTACCACAAGTTTGTCAATATTTATGATCAAACAGTGGCACCCCTAACATTGTTATTGAAAATGGAGGAATATGATTGGAATCAAGAAGAAACCAAATCTTTTGAAAAACTTAATGAGGCTATGTCTACAACTCTTGTTATGACCACGCCTAACTTTAGGAAAACCTTTATTATGGAGTGTGATTCCTTAGGGAATGTCATTGGTGTAGTTTTAATGTAAGAAGGAAGGATCCTTTCCTTTGAAAGCAACCAACTTAGAGGAAAGAAATAAATCAAACTCATTTATGAAAAGGAAATGTTGGCCATACATCATGCAACTAAGAAAGGTTCCCTTATATAATAGGAAGACACTTTCAAGGTAAAAACATATCATGATGGTCTATAGTACTTCTTGGAACAATGATTATCTTCAAAAGAGAAACAAAAATGGGTTACTAAGATGCTTAGATGTTATGACTTTGAAATTATCTACAAAAAAGGAAAATAGAATGTGGTGGCATATGCACTTTCAAGGAAAGTAGAATATATAGAGGGATTACTTTGTGTTATTTCCATTCCACAATCGGATTGGGTGGAAGAAGAAAGGTTAGAATGGAAGCAAAATCACAAGGTATGCAATATCATTCAACAAATACAAGAGGACTCGAGTGTATTAGATAAATTTATGTGGAAGAAATATTCAATGTGGTATCAAGATCACCTATATTTATGTAAGAATTTCCAACTCAAACAAAAGGTCCTTTTGGAATTGCACACTTCTCTTATAGGAGCACATTCAGGGTTCTTGAAAACTTACCACAATATCAAGTAGGATTTTTTTTGGGAAGGTCTTAAAACTGATTTTCAAAAGTTTGTGGTTGAATGTTTGTTTTCTTCAATAGGGAGAGACAACAAAACCTTGGGTGATCTACAATAAATATCCATATCAAGTTAGCATTGGGAAGATGTCCCAATGGATTTTATTACAGGTCTACCAAAGTGTTAAGGAAATAATGTCATCATGGTAGTGGTGGATCAACTCACAAAGTATGCCCATTTTTTCTCTATTTCTCATCCTTTTAAAGAAACTATAGTAGCTACAACATTCATGGAAATAATTTAGAAGCTGCATGGAATCCCCAAGATCATTGTAAGTGATATAGATCTAATTATCACTGGTAATTTTTGGACTGAAATATTTTCTTGTTTGGGTACTCAATTAGTTCACATCTCCTCTTGCCATCCCCAATCCGATGAGAAAATTGATATTGTGAGTAAATGTCTAGAAGGGTATCTTTGTTTCTTTTCATCTAATAAATATACATAATGGGTTAAGTGGTTTCCCTTGGAAAAATGGTGGTATGACATGTCCTTCCATACTTCATAAAAAAATGTCCCCATTTATGGAACTTTATTTCTATCATCCTCCATCCATCACATCACCCTTGAGAGGGAAAGTGAAGGTTCAAGCAATGGAGGACCACATAGAGAACCAACAAGAGGTTCTCTAAATATTTAAGGATGAATTGGCTATAACACAAAATAGGATGAAACAACAAGAAGATCAGCATTACAATGAAATGGAATTTGAAGTGGGGAAGTGGGTACTTCTAAGGCTACAACCATACAAACAGATGGACCTCAAGCAACAACACAAGGAAAATAAATGATCACCAAAATACTATGGTCTCTATAAGGTGTTGTAGAGGATTGGAAGTATGTCTTGCAAGTTGAAGTTACCTAGTCCATCTTCATGTGTATATCCAGTCTTCCATGTTTCTTTCTTAAAGAAGGTAATCAACAACAAGATCCCAATTTAGACTATTTTACAAAGATTAATGAAGAAGGGGAAATCATACTAGAATTAGAAATAATCCTTAAAACACTGATCAAACAACTATGAAATCGAGAAACTATTGAGTACCTCATCAAGTGGAAGAACCTACCAGTAGAAGAGGCAACGTGGGAATATGATTTCTTCATGCAGAAACATCCATAGCTAGTCAAATGTTGAGGGTAACACTCGTTTGAAGGGGAGGGGCATGTTAAGCCAAAGATATTGAGTTATTGCATTTCTATTGTTATATTAGTGTTGTCCTTATTGGCTGGCTAGAACTTTAATTGTAATTGTATCCTTTGTCTCCTATATCTACTAAGGAGACCTAGTCTTAGAGATCATCTCAATTTGTGCATATGTTATATTGTAAAAGGAGGTTTACCTCTCGAAGAGGCTTCTCCTTCATTGTAATACCCCTAGGACAAACCCCAATTGTAAATATTAACGTAGTTGTACATATAGGTTGGTGAGCTGGTATAATTTGAGGCCGGAGTGCCTTTGTATAAATATATTTTGAGGCTAGAGTCCATGTGTGGTTATTAGGATGGAGAGCTAGAAGATAAAAGAGTATTGGAGGGATTTAGTTCATGTAATCACACTTAGTTTTTAATGAAAACACATCATTGTTGCAAACCTACCAATTAAAAGAGTATGGGGGGGTAAACTCCACTAGAATGGGATAAGGGGGGCTAAGAGTATAGGATAAGGGGCTAAGCTAAGGGGGCTTAATCCCAAAGGAATATTTTATTAATATTCCTAAAGTCTAAAGTTTAAAACTATGGATATAAAATATATCCTAGGTTTTAAATTGGGAAACACATCCCATGTGGACCCAAGTTATTTCCCAACATGACAAGTGTCAAGTTGGGAACATGCAAGTATAATTGGAGGGATTTAGTTCATTTGTCCATCATTCCATCATTATTATCACCTCACCTTACTGTTTTCATATGTACCTTCATGCTACCATCACTTGTACATGTACTTGTACCTATACCATGGAAATCTTTGGACCTGGACTTAAGAGGCAGGTTGTTATGCCCATGGGATACTGAAGAAGAGGATTTTCAAACCCATGGGATACTAAAGAAGCAGGTTATCAGGCCCATGAGAATTCTCTCCATGTGAGAGAACTGCTGGAAATTAATTTCCAAAGGTGCTAAGCTACAACTACAGGGCTCCAAGACTTCTTGTTTGGCCTATTGTTGAAGCCCGAGAAGGGAAGTAGGGAAATCAAAGGACTGTTGAGCATAGAAGGGGAACACTTCCTGGGGTGGGATGGGCATGTGGGGAATGAGGGACTCTAGGTTGTTCGCTAGAGTTGGCACCTGAGCTTGAGTTTCTATTATCTGAGAGACATTATCCTAGTCAGGGATCATGTACCCAGGTGGAGTTTTAGCCCCAGCTTGGTGGTGACCCACCGCTGAGAGTTATGAGTAGTGCAGTCTAAGGTTGGGAGGATCGTGGAAGGTATGCACGCAGTTGGTATTATTTTTACCAAATATAAGTGTCCATTGTGTGTTAATTTATGTGTTGTGCTAATATTAATGCATTTATTTCATGGTTTCCTATGAATATGTTGTATATATATAGTTGTTGTTATTCTGCAATAATATGTGCGATTGTAGAGATTTTTTGTTAATTAAATTAGTATCAGATTTTAGAATTTTTATCTGGCATTGCTTGGCAAGGTTCCAGGGATGCTACAATGTGGTATCATAGCTTAGTTTTTAACAATGAGTTTGTATGGGCTGAGTTAGTAGAATGTTGAAGTGAAAAACTACAGGAAATTAATTTCTAGAGTATCTCTGCAAGTTGTTTGACAAAATTATTTTAGTGAAATTGAAGAAATTTCATGGGAATTTGAAGAAAGGGAGCCTCAAAACTTAAAAATGAACAATTATGTCTATAATTGGGACAAAAATGGGACCTGTAGATGGACGAAATTTGAAATTGCAGAGCACTATGGTAAAATTAAATGGAATTGAATGTTTCTGGGCAAGATCCCCAAATCCTACAGTTAAATTATGGAAAATTCAAAGTGGAGGAGGTCGAAATTCATGTGAAAAGGTTAAATTGTTATTCACAAGACCGTATTTGGCAACATGAATATAGGCACAAACTTTTCATGGAGGCTTGAAAAAAGAAATTTCAAAATTATGCAATTTGGAAAATTTTGGATAAATTGGGAAAATTTCAAAATACGAAAAATTGGGAATATTTCCGTACCATGATGTCAGCCTGACGTGGATGGTACGTGTCAGATGATGTGGCTGAGTGGTGATGTGTAATTCCATGCTATAATGGTATTTAAGGAGGCATGTGAGTTGGTGCCATGGAGGTAGTGCCTTCCTACCCGACGGAACCCCGAAACCTGGACACGTGACAACCCCAGGTTAATTGCGGGGGGGGGTCTGGGGTAGTTACATTAACCACGGGAAAGGTTGTCGCAATGCACCAGGGAATGACACATCACCACAATATTAATCGTGGTTAATTTTTGTGGCCCCTCCCCCCTTGGTTAACAGTCAGCAGGTCGGGGGGGGCGGGGGGGGTGCAATGCGATGGTGGCCATTGATCACTGTTGACGCCCCACGATCCTTCGTCGTCCAATTAAAAGGGCACGCAAATTTACACACACATGGATAATGGGTGTAGGATGGGTCTTTCACATCCCCACGACCCAATACAAAGGCACCACATGGTAGCCAAGGGCCTATGGGATCTGAAATTAAACATGTAGTGTCACTAGAGGAGATAAGAGATAAGAGCTAAGGAAGAAGAAGGTAGATTGGACAAGGCAGTGCCATGGAGGCTAGAGGCTCACAAGGAACCACTTGTGATGCCAAGTGGACTCATTATTTCTCATGAGCAACCCAGTCAGCATAATTCCGCCAAAAATTACAGAAAACAATGAAAAATTACTGGAAAATTACAGTGATTTTCGGGTGTTCAATTTACAAGCCATTTTCGGAGGCCTTAATGAAGTTTTTGAGAAGTTTAATTCTAAACTATATGACCCTTTAAGTCACATATTTTCTACATATCAAATATTTTATTTTGGAGAGAGATTTCTAACGGTGTAAACCATTCGTCAAATGGAGTTCATATGACAGAGTTACAGCTGAAACAATGGAGGGTATATTTTAAGACCCGTTTAACTTCTAAGGGCCATAACATCCCACTCCAGAATCGGATTGAATCACAAGAGAAGTCTATGGAAATAAATTGAGCCATATATGACATCTGTGGTTCCAAGTTAAAATTATGTGCACATTAAAATGTATATGAGGGCATAAAAGGTTCTTATAGAGTTCAAGGCCAAAAAATATTAATTGGCCTGAAACTTCAACGTGTTGTATATAGCAGCATGGAACTTAGATAGAGGTGAAACTTGGACATATTTTCCAAAATATGACGATGAAATAAATCATTTAGGATCATGTCAAAACTCCAAAAGAGAAGGTACAAATATGTATAAATATAGTTCATAATTGCACCTGGTTAAGGTGTGAACATAAGGAATTCATGGGTATTGGTCAAATGATCATAACTTCCTGCTCAAGACTCAAAATTGAGTAAGGAAGAAGATGTTGGAAAGGTATTGGACAGAATATTTCATATACCCACCCAGAAAAATTGAATTGGATTATTAAATTCACCAGGAATTAAAAGAAGTAATTTTGATGCACTCATGGAACATAATAATGCATAGCTTTTATATAGATTTCATAATTATTTAGTCTAACAAATCTTGTTTCCTACACATTTTGTAGAGTTAACAACAATTTGATCAAAACAGGATCAACACATAATTCATAAGCATGGAAGGAATGTAAGATGCACAAAGGGCTTATATCCATGAAGATGAAATTGGAGGGATGTATGTCAGTATGGGTAATGAATGTACAAATTCAAATGAACATGGAGAAGGAAACGAAGAAATCATGAACTTGGTAGAGACCATAAAATTTTTGAAAAAGGATGTCCAAAGTTATAAAGTTGATAATGAGAGGCTTATGAAAGAAAATGATCAATAAGAAGGATTCAACATCAAGTTAATGTAGAGCTTAGACATAATAGAGAAGAATATGGATAAGGAGACTGAATCAAGCAAATCAGGGAGTCACGGGTCTCATAATGAGAGGAGAAGAACAAGAAGTGTTGGCATGCATCATCATCACTCCCCAAGGCAATAGACTAGGAGAGAACACAGTAGTTCAAGTCCATCCCCTGTCAATCTGCATAAGAAGAGGTCTGGGGTGGATGAGCTACAGGGAGAAATGAAAAAAATCAAGCCTCCTACATTTGATGGTGAGAACAAGAAGAATGAGGATGCAAAGACATGATTAATAGGCATGAGGGAGTATTTTCAGTTTCATAATTACTCTTCACATGCAGAAGGGAGAATTTCCATTTTCCAACTCAAAGGAAAAGCATCAATGTGGTGGGACAAGTTTGTGCAAGTCCAACACATTATTGAGAAGAAGGTTACTTGGAGGGAATTCAAAAGATATTTTCAAAAGAAGTACTTAACCAAACATTACTATGATAACAAAATGAAGGATTTCTTTGAACTCAAACTTGGGAGTATGAAAATAGATGAGTATGAAAGGAGATTTTTAGAAATGTTGAAGTATGTTTCTTTCATCAAGGATGAGAAAGTTAAGATTCATAGCTACCTGAGTGGGATAGCATCATTTATTAGTGATAAGATATATTATGATGATCCCAAGACACTGGAATAAACCATGAGGGATAAATGCCTCTATGATCAACATAGAGGAATACCAACTTTCCAAAAGGCCTGGGAAGACAAGAAGAAAGACAAGACTGAACAGAGGAAGAAGGGGACCAAGCCACTATTCATAAGAAATAATTCTCAGGGACAACCAACTCCTAAGGAACCCAAAATGACTGAAACAATGGGACAAATAACAAATCAACCACCTATTAAATGTTAGGGTTGTGGGGGAGATAATATGTACAGAGATTACCCTCACAAGGGTGAAAAAGTGAGGATTGTTCACAATGTACAACAAGCTGATACAGTGGAGGACATGGATAGAAATGTGCCTAGGATCTATGCATCCCTGGATAACAAGCAATTTGAGTTTCAGATCAACATGATTGAAGTGGAAGGTAGATCAACAACCAACCCATTGATATTTTAATTGATTTGGGATCTAGTCATAGTTATCTAGATTCTACGATGGTGGAAATATTTCAATTTCCAAGAAGCAAGCTTGGAAAACCTTAGTTGGTCCAGCTAGTTACAGGAGATAAAAGGAAAATTAATGAGATGGTTAAGGCATGTCCAATGGACATGAATGTACTGAGCACTGAGGTATATTTGAACATCATACCTTTAGGCTCATATGAATTCCCAATCAGTATGGATTGGTTGGACCAATATCATGTTGTACTAGACTATTATAATAAGGAAGTTACCTGCTTGGATGAGAAAGGGAACTTAAGGACAGTTTAGGGAATTCCCAGGGCAGTAACCATTAGAGAAGTTTCATCCTTGCAACTAAAGAAAGGTTTCCGGAAAGGGTGTCAAATATTTCCAGAACATATGGAAGAGACACCTAAATATAAGGTGCCAAGTATTGAAGATTATGTAGTCCTAAGAGAATTTGAAGATGTATTTAAAGAAATATTGATATTTCCATCCAAGAGAGATATTGATTTCTCCATCAATATGATGCATGGAGCAACCCCTGTATCCAAGACTCATTACAGGATGATACACCAGAACTGAAGGAATTGCAAATGCAACTTGAATAGCTTTTGAAGAAGGGGTATATGTACCCGAGTGTGTCACCTTGGGGTGCCCCAGTATTATGTGTGAGAAAAAAAATATGGAACATTGAGACTTTGAATTCACTTTAGGAAACTTAATAAGGTAACAATGCATAACAAGTATCCTTTGCCAAGGATAGATGACCTCTTTGATCAGCTGAAATATGCCAAGATATTCTCCAAGATTGATCTCAGGTTCGACTATCATCAAGTAAGAATTAAAGAAGAAGGCATCAACAAGACGACCTTCAGAACAAGGTATGGTCATTATGAGTTCACAATGGTGCCATTTGGGTTGTTAAATGCACCAGATGTTTTCATGTGTCTAATGAATGGTATTTTCAGAGAATACTTAGATAATTATTGTTGACGCTTAAAATTGCAACGATGAATACTGCTTGCAAATTATTGCCAAGATCTATTATTTATTCATAATAATAATAATAATAAACTAGTAGGTGGGACCCCTTTGTAGACTAATGGTGCTATAATGGATGTGTTACACTTACATCTTTGTTGTTGTTATAATGATGCCAACATAGTCTTCTATAGTTTATGATTTAGGTCATGGTTTTGTTCATTATGGCGACATAATATGGTTGGTTGATTGTGTTATGGCTAGACCGTTTTGATGGTCACTCGCAACTTATGGTTGTACTATGGATAAAAGGATTATTTTTTACAAGTTCTATGTTTATGTATTAAACATCGATTGATTATTTTACATATGATTTTATGCAAAAGGATGATGTGGGAGCTTAAACAAAAAGGAAAAGGGACTATGTACAAGCCTTAAGGTTACATGTAATAGTGACAAAAGAAAAGTGTATAGACCTTGTTTCTAGTCTTATGCGCTTTGATTTAAGTTTATGTGTGAGGCATATATGGTAACTTTATATCATATGGTTGTTGTTAAAATATTTTAACATGACTGAAGGTGGAGCACTATGTAATGGATATAGCAATGGATATTTGTTTGAATTAATGGTTGATGTTATGGTGGATTGTCTGGCTTGTACGTTGAATTGAATGGGGTTGGGGAAGGAAGCGATGTGAATTTATTGCACGTCACTCAAACAACCCTCGATCTCATCACCCTAGCCATACTTGCATTTGGTTTTTCGACTCTGGTGGTTGTTGATGCTCCACGATTTTTGGTTGTGAAAGAAGGATACAGTCCAACTCTCTCCCTCAAGCAAGATTTTCCAAGTATGGTTCCTTTATTTTCCATCCATGATGTCTCCTCTGTTTTATGAATCAATTTTTGGCTCAGAATGGGTTGAGGTTTGTGTTTTTCTTAAGTTTTTTTACTATGTATCACTATTGTGCTTATGGTTTCTTCTGTGAGTACTCTAAATTGTTGGTTTTTTTAAGAAAAGGAATGAATGTTCTTGTTGTGTGTAGCTCCTGCATTGGTTTATTGGTTAAAAACATGTTTGGTCAGCTTGGGGTTTCAATCTGGTTCTCTATGGAAAATTATGATGATGGTTTAGAAAGCCCTGAGTTTTGGTGTGTGGGTTTTACAACCAGTATTGGTGATTAAGTTTTTGTCACTCCTTGTCGTCTTAGTGGTTTATATGTTTCGTTCATCCGGGTTGCAATGCAAACTGTTAAGAGTTGGAGTGTTCTTGCCTTGTTTTGGCCGAGCCATGAACCATCTTTTGTCATGGCATTGCCTTCATTATCACTGTTACTAGAAAGCATTGTAGAGTCGGGTTTTTAGCATCACCCAGAATTTTAAATGGGAGCTTGTATAGTTTGGTTGGCCATGGGTTGTGCTCAGGCATTCTTTCCATGGTGTTTTTAAGAGTTTGTTTCTCTCGTTATCCATTGGAGGTGGTTGATTGTTATGTTTTGGTAACCCTCATTGTCAAGTTTTTGGTTAAAGTTTATGTGTTTGTGGTTATTTTTAAAAGGCACAAGTTGTCTGTGTCTCAAATACTATTCCTTGATTGAGCCATCTGTTGTTATCTCTCTGCAATAAGTTTTTAAAAGAGCACGAGTTGTCTGCATCCCTGAGGACTTTCTCATGTGGTCAAGCTAATTTTTCTTACTTCCTTTGTTGCATTAAACCCTAAATGCGATCTTGGTCTCATTTCAATCATGTCAAGGGTAAAAGAGGCACATGTGTGTGTTTGGTCTATTGAGCACGACTTGGTTTTGTTTCTCCTCAGGCACTATTTGGTTCTGTCTCTTATTGGGCATTTATTTTAAAAGAAGTATGTACATGAATCTCAGGCTAAGAGTTGCATGTTTTTTGTTGAATGTCATTTCAAATCAAGTCTTACGTTGATAAATGCATGTGTGTGATTGAATCGAGGCCTAATTATGAGTTTTAATGCCAGTGGATTGTGTCAAATAGTGTTGGAAAGTTGATAGTTGGTGGTTAATATTGGGCCTCTTCTTATTTGAGTTTTAGAAATAAATATTGGATGTGGATAGTTGGAATCACTGTGCATATTTCTATTTGGTTTTGAAAGTAAAAGGGGTTTAGCACTGGAATATGAAATATTGTGGCTCGAAGGGTTATAATGTTGTTATGAAATTGAAAATGATGTTATTATGACTATTGTATAGATATTGTATAGATGCAAGGGCTTCTATAATTGAAGTATTTTGGGCATATGAATTGTCTTTTATTTGAAGTCAGCAAGCATTCTGTAAAAAAGTGACAGTTAAATGGTTTTGGTTTTAAAAGTGAATTCTTATTGGATTATGAGATCTGAACAGAGTTATGGTTGTTGTTTGATTTGATTTATTTTTATGAAAAATATCCATATTATTACCTCTCATACTATCACTTTTTATCTCACTATACCCCCCTCATGATCCCAATTTCATTTTTACATGCCCTATTCTATAAAATAAATTAAAAACTTTGTATAACGGTGATAAAAGATATGACACAAAAATAGGTGGCAGCTGATATTTTTGGTATTTGATTGCACGGTTAATTTTTTTAATGAATTGTTGACCAGAACTTGTGTAATTGTCCTTGTCATGATACCACTTTTTCACTCATTACAATCCCTCCAGATATCCCATTAACCCTATCCACCCCCTGCTCACTTGGAAATTATTAAATAATTTATTATGGATTGATTTGCATGGGTCTCATGTCAATTTTTGAGCCAAATTTTGTTTCATGTAAACATAATGTCATGTATGGTATGTTAAGGGATAGTTACTGATGAATTGCTGCATACAGGATGAGTTTCTTCAGCAAGGGAAGCCATGGATGAAATAATAGAGGAAGAGGTAATTGGAACAGAGGGCCTAGAAGGCATAGATTCTCAATTCATTTTGATGCTGACCACCAGGAGTTGAACCAGTTGTTTCAATTTGGACTCTTCAACTGGATTGGGAAAGGGATAGTTCAACCCTGACCAGAGAGACCTCCCTTCGAGCCTCAAAATATCCCTGGTATTCATGTGCCTCCTCATGTTTCCTTGCAACTAGAAGTTCCTACAAATGATGGATGGTAGGAGATTTTCAATCCGACAGTATCTCACCATCATGGATGGCCCAATTTTTTATTACCCCATCCACCACCTGTAAATCCTAATGTTCAAATTTCCCCTGTGCATTCACCTATTCAATCCTCTCATGCTAGAAAACAGCTTAAAACCGATGTCCCCCATGTTCAAGACAAAGGAAAAGTTGGTGCCTCCCCTTCATCTCCTTCAAATGACTCTTCAAATCAGTGTCCTCATGTATGCATCTGAAGGACAATTGTTCCCATGTTATTAGTGAGATTAAGCCTCAAGGTTCAAATCAACCAAAGGCTACTTCTGAGAAGTCCAAAGGGGACAATAGTGATAGAAGAAAGATTTTCTCTCAAAGTGGCAAGTATGGATTTTAATTTATGTGTTTATGGTTGAGTTGTTGAAGACAGTGATCTGCAAAAAGTTTTGGACAACAAGCTATTTTTTTGGATAATGCGGATATTTACATATTTTGGATATGATTTGAATTATTTTTTATATTTAATATTCAAATTTTGGAATTATTTATGGGAGCTACAAGGCGGCATGTGTTTAAATGATTATCTAATTGTGTTTATTTTTGTAAAGAATAAAAAAGGGGAGTCACAAGGAGTCCCACCTACTTTGTTATCATTTAATAAATACCCTTAACTATTATTATTATTATTATTATTATTATTATTATTATTTCTCCTAAACTAAAATTAGTTAAGTTTAACTAACCTAACTAAAGAAAGTAGTTGTACTACTTCAATTTATTTGGAATGCATAAAATAAAAATGAGAAGGGAGAATAGAAGGAGAAAGAAAGACTAAGGTTTTCTCTTTTGTTTACATGAGATAGTACAGTTTTCATCCATTCTTGAGTTATTCAAGGCCTAATTCTCTTTTTGATAGCAGGGTCCTATTGTAGATAGTAAGGTTCAAAGATGAACCATTATTGTAAGTGAATCCCCCTACGGACAAGTGGATTCCCTCTTGGTCTCTAGACTCCTAAGACCAAGATAGAAAAGTGCTTAACCTGGACACTGACTTCCTTTTAAATCTAATCAAGCTAATAAATGAAAGAGAAGGAGAAAGATATGTACCTTATTAACAAAGTTTTTCCCTGCAAAGTCCAAGCTGAGCTTTGATCTCGAGCTCCCTGATAGGTCCTGCAAAACAAACAAAGATACAATGGACTTCCTACTCTATTGATATTAGCTCAATCATAGATCCATCTACTACAGACAAACTCATATGGAACAAGCACACGTTTGAAAGAAATAGGCCAAGCATTGATTATATTAATGAGAACAAGTAAAAGTACTTACAATCCTTTGAATGAAGGTGCAACAACTTCTTCCAGTTCTCCTTGTCCAAACCCTTTGCTCAAGTAATCTCCATTGATTTCTTTGATGATATCTCACTCATGAGATCATAAGTTTCACATCTCCAATATTTTCCATGTCTTCAATACCTTCTTATGAGATCATAAGTTAGGTATAATTATCAATCTTCCTTGTGCCTTTCACCATGAGAAGGCCTCCTTATATAACCTTGGAGAGGTCCAACCACTTGAGAGATCTTTGGGATAAGTTGAGGATTCCTCTCCTTCAGTTGAGGATCTTCCCTAAGATCATTTCTTGACCATCTATTCAAATCCATCTACCTTCAGGAGTTGAGGGATTCTTCCCTGATTTGCCTCAACAAACCTAGAATTTGCCAAAAAAAGGGTAGCGCTCCCCCAAAAGGGTGCACAGGGCTCTCAAGAACTCCCCCAAAGAATCTTAGGGAGCGCCATCACTCCCTGACAGTGGGTAGGGGAGCGCTCCTCTCCAAAATTCAGTTTTTGAGTGTTTTTTCCATGGCAAAAGGTTTGTACTCCCTATCAAGTGACTTCTCTTCTTCAAAACTAGTCTTTGGGGTGTCTTAAGTGTATTTGTGATGTCGTTAGAGGCACGACATAGGCAATATGTCAATATATTGTTTGTGACACTTGCAACACTTGTAGTTAATATGCGACACTTGCGGACAAGATGCGACACTTACAACACTTGTAATGACGACACTTGCGACACTATTGAAGTGAGTAATTTTGTGGTGTAACAACCATATCATTCAGATGCTTGTTTTGGAGATGTTGATCTATCTTTGATAGTCTGTGTATTCTTGTATGTTTATGGATTAAATTTCATAGTTGATAAAGGATATTGTGCAGAGTAAAATTGGCAACAGTTTGTGGTAAGTTGATCTAGATTATAAAGTTCAGTTTTTACTTCTTGTCAGAGTCCTTTTGTATGGTTTTCATCGGGGATCTCTAAATTAGACTTTGGTCCATGCCCTCATAGGGGTTTTGTAAAGAGAAAGATACTTTTGATTTCTTGGAATGAAATAAAGAAGATTTCTATCCTATCTCAATTGTGTATATATGTGACTTGGTTACTTTTGCTTTTGATCTCCACATTTACTTTATGTAATCTGTATATTTTTCATAAAAATATATAAAAAAAATATGTTATTTTGCAACATTCTTTTCATAAAAAAAACAGCCTAAACCCTTGTAATTAATACTTGTGGATTGGGAAATAATTTTGAGGCTATAAAACATAGGGTGATATTTTGAATATCTTGCCTTGGCTAGGAAAGATTCGAAAATGCTTGAGTAAGATAAATTCAGATATTTTTGTCAACATTTTTTTTTGGTGACCATACTGGGGAGATCTTCTATATCTCTTTGTTTGATTGTATGCATGATTATCATTGAAAATTTTATATTTGTGCTTTCGATTCTTTGATTGTTTTATTTCATTCATGACAATACCTATTACAAGGAAGCCCAATATTGATCCCAGTCTTAAAGACCATACCAACATTGCTTTAACCTTATATAATACCATCTTAGAAACCGCTAACACCCGGGCTAAGCTTGAATGCTCGTGAGCAATGATTGAACAAGACATAAGTGTCTGAGAACATTGGGAAGCCAAGAAAATACAACCTAGGAATCAACCATAGATTTATTTTTCCTAAATTTGTTATCCTCTTTTCATGTCCTTAAACCCCATTGCTGAAATAGGAAGAAGAAACGTTGTTTTGTGAAATCAACAAGGTACTCTAAGGAGAATTTTATTTGATTCATCCAGATCGTCTTTCTCTCCCTTACCCATCCTTCACAAAATGGCATCTAGCGGTGGCTCTGGTGGCACTGGAGATGCCTCAATTTCCCAACCTTCGGCCTCATCAGTGATCGGAAGCTTGTATAGTCATCAAATTCCAGTTCAATCAACTACAAACCCTACCAAGGTCATTAAAAAGTATGGGATTTTTCAATTCAAAGAGGATGCCACTACTACCCCGTAGCATGTATCCTCCGCTCTAAACCTAGCACCTGCCACTCGTCCACTTCCTAAATTCAAAGAGAATATCCATAAGTTTTTTGGAAATAACATAGTCACTACAAATGAACACTTGGTGGCATTCTCTAATGCATGTCACAATATAGGAGCTAATGACAATGATACTTGTATGCGCTTATTTGTTAATTCCCTTGAAGGGAAAGCAGCGATAGATTTCTTTGATATTCCTCCCAAGATTCTTTCCACTTGGGAGGAGTCATTTTATTGGTTCAAATCTACTTATGGGAAGTCTAAGAGCCTAGTCGAACAATTATAGGAATATAATAACATTGTGTACAAAGACAATGAAACTATCAAGTCTTTCAACTTATGTTTCACAAAGTTATATAACCAAATTCCCGAACTTATTCGCCCTCAGAACCAAGCCACTTTTATGCATTACTATAATTCTCTACCCTCCCCTTACTATCATAGGCTTGAAGAAAAGGCCATCGAAAACCTTGGTTCCACTCTGCATACTTGTTTAGAGTATGAAGAACAGCTTGAAAGAACAGGTCTTCCCAAGGGAGACTCAATTAAACAAACATACATGTTCGCCCTCTTACAACTTGTACAAGATATGAATAACCGAATGATAGTGTATGAGTGAAAGGAAATATCCCTTCACTTACCTTAGGGGCCTCATCTTCTTTTTCACCACCCTTTAGGAATCCTAATGAAAACAACTTTTAGCCTAAAGCCATCATGCCTCGCAGTTGGTGTAACTTTTGCGAGGAATACCATGAGGAAAGTACATGTGAGGTAAAGAAGAGTGTCAGAGATAAAATCTTTGGTAAAAGGCCTGAAACTACCATTGTTGTTCTATATTTCATAGAACTAGAGGATGTCATGATGATAAACACTACGAATAAATCCTATGCTTTGAAAGGGAAATATGATCCCCCTCGTACTTCTTATAGCCCAAGCTCATCTTCACCTGCTGCTAATGTACAAGTTACTAAAACTCTTGACAGTCAAGGAACTCCCTCCCCTGTTCCTTCTTCCAAATACAACATTCTCAATCAATTGGCTAATATTAAGGCCAATGCTACTCTTCTAGACATGGTTGTCATCCCTGAGAAACAAAAGCATCTGAAAAAATTTCATGGAAGGAAAAACTTCCACCGTAGCCAATCTATATGAAGAGGTAGATGAAGAGGACTCAACTGTAAATAAATTTAGACACTCTGTAAAAAATCCTCCATTTTTCATTTATGTAAAGATTATGGATAAAATAACCCATTGTTGTCTGATTGACGACGGTTCGAGCCCACGCGTAATTTCGAAAATTATTATGGAAGAGTTAGGATTGTCTTGTACAAATGAAAATTCCAGAAGCATGCTCTCTTATAATAGTTTACAACAATCAACCATAAGTGAAATCAAGGATGTGACCTTGGTTTTGTGTGTACAATCAACCACAAGTGAAATCTGTTGATACTGAGAGGGGGGTGAATCAGTATCCAGTACAATTTAAAAACCTTTTTCAACTTATACTTAAACCATTCAATTATATCCAATTAGCAATGAACAATAGTATAAGAGATACACCAATACACCACAATACACCATGCACAATATATGAGAAATAATCAATAGTTTTTGTTCAAGGGAAGTAATGACTTCCAAAGGTAGCTACAGCTTCCAAATGTAAAGGGAGGGATGAACCTCCAAGAGGAAGATACAATC